>JACEEZ010006826.1:216640-269140 GCA_016584305.1 Chionoecetes opilio
TTCACCAACACCACCACAACACACGAGCGCCGTCACCACCTCACCGTCACCACCACCACCATCAACAGCAGCAGCGACAACGCTGCTTTCCAGGCCTCTCCTCCACACTCTCCAACATCTCCTCCCACCCGGTCATTCTCTCCCACATTATTCCCTCCCACACACAGCTCTCCACCTCCACAGAGCCCTCCTCCACCCCCAGAGGCGTGGACCACCCTCACTGGGTCTCCAGCGGTGTCCACGTTTCCTCCCATCACCCCCAACCCCACCAGCAGCTGGGGACTGGCGGTGGAGTACGACTCCCCAGTGGTGACCTCTCCCCCGTGGCCAGCAGCCTCCATTACCAGCACCACCACCGCCAGGGTAGGCTGCCGCTGACCACCACAACCACAGACACAGACATGCCTGTTAAAGGGTTGGGAAGCTTGAACACCGGTGGGAATTGTGGAGGAGTCGGCGGGCCCCTCTCATCCCCACCACCTCCTCCACCCTTTCTACTAGCACCTCCAACTACCACTACAATAACCACCACCACTACAATCTTTGACTCGAACACCAACAACATCCATGATAATAACCACTATAACAACAACAACCAGCTTAACCTGCATCCCTTCGACACCACCTCCTCCACCACCTCGTCAATCTCCAACACCAACACGTCCTCCATATCGGCCTCCTCCCGCTGCCCTGCGCTTCACGATCTGCACGACTACGGCGGTGACGGGTCTGAGGGTGACAACTATCAGGTAGCGGCTTCTTACTAACCCAATCCTCCTCCTTTCTTTCCCCCTTTTCCTATTCCTCATTTCTATCTCGCTTCCTCTCTCATGTGTAATGAGAGAGGAAGTAATGCAATACTTCAGAGTTCGCCTTCAACTTTTAACACTTGGAACTTCTTCACAATTTTTTTTCTCGCTGCCATTTTTTATTAGTCTTAATTAAGTATTACAAATCCCACCTCCGCTGCCTGTCTTTGTCTTGAAGGCGCCGGCATGTCAGCAGCATGGCCCGCGTTAGTCTTTTTTCGCTCCTTATCTCTATCAACTTTTACTCGCCCCGTATGTGGAGTGCCTGGGTTCTTGTTAGCTGCATGTCCTCTATAGTGCTGCTTCTGTATCCCCGCCATAGACTCATTCGCCTCCATCCCCCACCCAGTTGCCTCTTAAGTCTTGCTCAGCCAGGTCGACCGGGCAGCATTTCACCTGAAAATTAATTAACCCGCGGGAAAAATGTAGGTTGGGAACATCTCAGTAAAGTTAATTTCGAGTGAAATAAATTTTATCTGCTAGCCTTTCCCTACTCCGTCCCTCCCTCTTGAGTCCCGTCCGCCTCGACGTCCGCGCATCTGCCTCTCCACAGACAGAGTTTGCTCATTTTGTGTTAGAAAATAGCACGGCATTGCAAACTCTGTCGATTTTGTTGTTGTTCAAGACATGATAAATTATATAGTAGAGGGGAAGTTGAAGGGCAGCTGTGGCGTGTGTGGGGCTGCCAGTATTATGAGACAGGTGTTAAGAACAGCCAAACAAGTAGCTTTCCCATCACCTGGCGCACATGAGCATCACCTTGTTTCTCTTGTGTGTGTGTGTGTGTGTGTGTGTGTGTGTGTGTGTGTGTGTGTGTGTGTGTGTGTATTGCCATTTGCCTTCCACCCTCACTTCCTGTGGATTGTGTTGGCAGAGCGTCACGCTGTGTGGAGGAAGGAAGGTGAGGGAAGCGTATCCACTGTTGTGAGAAACTCAGATTATTGTCTTACTGGTCAGGGGGGGTGTCAGTGGTTATCACCCTGTCATAACGCATCTCAGTATACTCTGTCCCTCTTTTTTTTTTATACATTTGTGCCTATAGCGCCTGTAAGCAGTGACCTCCAGGGTTCGGACGGTAGGCCCTGGAGGTTCACTTGAGGGCTGTGATGGTTGGCCCTCGCCCGTGGTAGAGCAGGCAGGATTTTTATAGTTGTGGAAATTATCCACCAACCACCCTCTTAATAATTGGTAGAGTGGTGGTTTATTTCCCCCACCCCCATGTGAGGGGGTATTGTCCGCTCATCAAAGGGGGTGCGTAGGGATGTATATATGTAATTATAATGGTGGTGGGTATCAATTAAAGTAATTTGGGTAAATGATAAGTACTGGGATAATATTAATGAACGTTCCCAGTAATATTAAGCATTTGCACCTTAAATAATTAGCACTTTGGTTGGGGCAGCCGGTGATTGGCCGCCGCCCCTTAGATCCAGGCCACCTGGAATTGTATACGTAGGTGGCAGGTAGGCTCGCGATCGCCGCCGCCCGCCCACGGAAATTTAGTACACTTCCAGCCTCTACCGAGTTAACATCTCTTACTAAATATATACGTGGATTTGTATATATGAGAGAATTGTATATAGACTCTTTGCACATAGTGTTAAACCAAAAGGACGTGTTAAAATACGACACACTGATTATATTCGCCGCGTCGTGGATAACTTGGTGTGAAAACCTCCTGACGCCCATAACAATAACTCCACCTTCGCCCTTCACGGGCGGCCTCGATCACGTTGACCACTTCGGATAACAAGACATGCAGTATTAATCAAGCCTACGTAATTCAACCCTACTATCCACCGATAAGTATCCTAGTTAGTTGACTAGTTGGGGTATTGTGTCGGGATGAGATAGACGATGGGTTTTGTATAGGTAAGACCTCAAATTAATATGTGCTTGTAGCATACATTTCTAGAATAGTGACACCTATGATTAGAGACTCATGCCGCCCCCTGTGTCCTCCGAGGCACTCGTCGTCGAACGTAGAGTTAATAGGCTATGGGTATTCTTAGGCCACTCGACGGTGCAGAAAGATTTTAAGTAGACACTGGTTCTCATAGGGGATCGAACTCGGGTCACCGAGAACGCCACTCGGAGACGCTAACCACTCTACTACCGCCTCCCCTATCTTGGCTACCGATCTTGCCCCATCGAGTCCTTTCGAAAGTCATCGACTTCCATTCGACTTGCCACTCCATCGAAATCCTGAGTCCTGAATAAGATTTAGTGTTCGTATCCGGGCATTTAACTGAATGGCGGTAGTTGCACATTAGCCGCGGGGATCCATAGCATGTAGAATGCGCGGCGAGGGGTCTGCGTGAGTGACTGGAACTTGGTGAGAACACGACTCCGGTAATCAGGTGAGATATAACAGCCTGAATTGTTCTCACGGCGATCAGTGTGAGTGATGTGCCTATTAACCTGCCACCGTTTCTCAGCACCCCCGCCAGCCCTGTTGTGTCCTGGGATGACTTTAAGGGGCCACGTGGGACGCTTCTGTACACCCCCGGAGACGTTTACATGTGTCTAGGGAGATATGTTGTGTCGCGGCAGATTTTTCATGGCTCCCAATATAATTTCCGCCGCCTAGAAAGACAGAATGGGAATACGAGCATTTTTTTTGTATGTGTGTGTCACGTTGTCATTGTAGGAAACAAAAACGACGAAGAAAGGCTCAGTGAATAGACTTGGCTCCATCAGCTGTTGTACATACCTACCAGCGCCAGAATTTTAACTTTAGGTTGGAAGAGGTCACATTAGGGGCAGAGATTTTTTGCTAGTAGAATGTTTTTTGTAGGGTTAATATTATCTAAATTAGTCTTTATTTTTTTCAAATGAGCTTATAATGCGCAAAATGTGGATAAAAGACCCGATTTATCATTTGGAATGAATTTTCTTGGATACATTTTATAAAAGAAAGCACGTGTACTTGTCGTGTTTTATGAATCTGCAGACGTATTTCTCGATTTATGCTATATTTTGAATACGTCTAACATTAAGCAGCAACTCCATTAATAGGAAAAAAACTAAATTCATGTCCCCGAATTTATGCCTCCGGTACGATTATCTTTTCGTTGCCGGCAAAGCGGCAAAATCTAAACTACTTTAGTCTGCACTAGGGTACCTAAAGACCCTAGTTTGCATTCTGCACACTGCACAGCTCGTCAATCACACCAAGAACGTCGTGCCGTACTGATATCAACAACATCAAGAAAATGGACCATAGACCACCACAACACTGCATGGATAACATGCTGAGAAGAGGTGCGAGGAGAGAGAAAGAGGGAGGATACAAGTACTGCTTCAGGTCAGCATGTTATCCAGTTTTGTGGTGGTCTATAATATATATGGTCCATTTTCTTCATGTTGTTGATATCAGTACGGCACGACGTTCTTGGTGTGGTTGATGAGTTGTGCAGAATGCAAACTAAAATCTTATCAAGGGGATATCTGGCCCATCCTTTGACTGCTTTCATTCATGGTTGTTTGTTTAATTAACAAGTTAAATAGAATGTTTGTTTTCCGTATTAATATCCAGCATACTAATCCATGTTTATGTTAATACGTTTTCGGTACAGTAGTCTGCTTGCTTTGATCTTATCAACCAAGACCAGGAACAACACCTGATAGTTCGTACCTCTGGCTGTCGGTGATACATTTCATTTTGAAGTTAATAGCATCACAAATAGGACGTGACACTGAGATCTATGAATTTTAGGTGCGTCGAGTTGACTTGAAAGATGATAACATCGAAGGCCTTTGTCATACTGTTCTTATTAACCTGCAGAAGAAAAATATTTAGGTACTGAAGGCTATATATTATAATATGGGAAAGACAGCTTCATTATTCCCTTATGTTAGCACGAATTATATTCATATGAACATGTCTTTATTATTATCTTACATTCTCAGTACAATCAATGTCAAATTTTCTTTGCAAATTGGCGTTGAAAATAGCTTAGTTACCTCTTTGCCACAAGTTTTGAGGATGAATAAAACACAATTGGCGTTGATAGGTATCTACAACAGCTGATGGAGCCAAAACAAATGTGACACAGAATGGACAGTTGAAGTCCATTTTTCATAGTATTTTCATTTATGTGCGATGTCGGCCATGACAAGCAAAGTATGATGGTATAGTGTCATAACCAAAATGTTGAACAAGGTTACGTTAATTATCAATAATTTTGATACGTTGGTGTACATTTTTTAGTCGTAAGTTATTGGATGAGCAAAACAATTAAGAATTATAAGGTATCAAAGATTGAGATAGTGTCACAAATTCCTTTGGTGAGGTAGGAGCGGAGCGTAACAAGGGTCTGACCTTGGCGGAGATTGGCCTTTGGATACACAGACTCTTACATACGTCAAGGCAAAGACTACAGTAGTCTTTGGTCAATGCCTTGAATGACGGGAAAGCAGAGCTCCATCAGCCGTGACTATAGTAGAACAAATTTATGAAGTTCGTTTGGGCGTTGGCTTATTCGGGGAATTCCCTATCCGCAGCCCTGCCAAATATCGTAATTGGCCAAGTATCGGATTATACCTTTAGCGAAAACAGAACCTCATTCCCCATCACTCCTCCCGACAGGAGCTGATGGGGGCAATCCCCCCTCTCTCTCTCTCTCTCTCTCTCTCTCTCTCTCTCTCTCTCTCTCTCTCTCTCTCTCTCTCTCTCTCTCTCTCTCTCTCTCTCTCTCTCTCTCTCTCTCTCTCTCTTTTTTATAAATTTGTTAGTACATTTGGTATTATTAGAGCTAAAGCTCTAGGTTTTACACTAGAGCTATATATAGCTACATATAATATAAAAGACATTTTATATTTAATAATAATCTAGGCCAGCTGTTCACTCCCCGCTTAAAGTCTTGTAGCGAGGCGTGGTGGTGGAGGTCGGTTTGGTGAACTAACTGGTTCCACAGACGGCCGTAGCGGGGTAAGAAGGAACGTAGGGGGTGTACTGTCCTGGAGAAGGGCACAGTCACTTGCTCCTGTCGGTGTGAGGCGACATGGGTGGAGTGAAGGGGCGGCGGGGGCCTGGGGAGCTTGATGGCTGCCAGGTGGGGTGTGTGGAGATTTAGTGCCTTGTGCATGACACATAAACCTGCCACGTCCCTGCGCTCCTGGAGGGGTTGGAAGGAGTCAGGCGCGAGGTGGGACGTTTGTCGTTAACCAGTCGCTGGGCTCTTCCCTGGACGCGGTCTAGTGTGGTCAGGATAGAGGGCGGGCAGGAAGACCATGCTAGGGGGGGAGTATTCCATGAGGGGACGTACCTGTGCCTTGTACAGGACCTCAACCCCCTTGGCATCCAAAAGGTGGGAGATGCGCCGGACACAACTAAGTCTCCAGGACGAGTTTTTAGCAACTGTCCTGGCATGACTGGTGAAGGTCAGTCCCGCGTCAAACTCCACCCCAAGGATGGAGATGGATCGCTGAACCTGGAGTGATCTGCTCTCAAGCTGTATATCCGGTGCAGGCAGGTTGGCGATGTCTTGCCTGCGGGAGATAAGTAGGGCCTGGGTTTTGTCAGGGGCCAGGCTGACCTGCCATCGACTACTCTAGGTGACGATGTTGTCCAATGCCAGGTTGATGCGGCACACCGTGTCCTGCCAGTCACGTCTGTCGCAGGTGAAGGCAAGGGTGTAGTCGTCAGAGTAGGCCTGGGCCTCAGGAATGAGCTGGAGAATGTCATTGAAGTAGACATTCCGCAGAAGAGGCCCGAGTACGCTGCCCTGCGGGACGCTGGCGTTGATGGGTTGCTGGCTGGAAGTGTGGCCGTTTATCACCAACCGTAAGGTCCTGTCCTGGAGGTAGTCCTAGATGAGCTGCAGCAGGGCGCCGCTCACTCCCAGGCTCCTCAGCTTGGCAGCGAGACCTCGGTGCCACACCCTGTCAAAGGCTCCGGCGATGTCCAAAGCCACGACAAAGGTGTCCATTCCTCTATCCACCGAGTGGTTCCAGGAAACAGACTGAAGGAAGAGCAGGTCTGCAGCTGACCTTCCCTGCCTGAAACCAAATTGCTTGGAATTGAGGAGATGCTGGGCGTCCAGGAAGGTGTTGATCTTGGCGGTGATGAGGGACGCCAGGATTTTCCCAACAGTGGTGAGGAGGGAAATTGGGCGATAGTTTTTTGGGTACCGTTTTCTGTTTTTTTTTGTGGATGGCCAACACTCTTGCTTCTTTCCATTGCGTGGGCCACTTGCACGAGGAAAAAATGTTGTTGAAAATGATGGTGAGTGGTGGAGCGAGCTGGGCAGCACATCCCTTTAGTAGGTGAGGGCTGATGTTGTCAGGCCCTAACGCCTTCTTGGGATCTATTTGCCGCAGCTGATTTTCTACTTCCTTATTGTTGAATGCGAGACTCCATTGAGGCCCTGATGAGGGATGGTATATCTGGGTGCTCGCGTGAGGGGTAGCAGACATCTTTAAAGAAAAATGAGCTGCCAACAGCTCAGCCTTGTCCTTGTCGCACTCTCTCGCACTCTCTCTCTCTCTCTCTCTCTCTCTCTCTCTCTCTCTCTCTCTCTCTCTCTCTCTCTCTCTCTCTCTCTCTCTCTCTCTCTCTCTCTCTCTCTCTCTCTCTCTCTCTCTCTCTCTCTCCTTTTTTTATTTATACTAGTTAACATTTTACAGAGAAGTTACATTCAACATTACATTGGAGTATAGTAACTTACAGGCTAAAGGTTATATTCTTAATGCTCCCTATCTTAAAGTCTTACTCTGGTCCGTATAATAGTCACTTATCACTATCAATCAGCTCTGCCCAGCAACCAGTTGTTCACCATCCCTTTGAATTCCTGGACACTCGCTCCGTTAAAGTCTGTTTGTGATATTAGTGTTTTCCACCAACTGATATATGTGTTTGTGAACTGGCACTGGTGGTGCCACGTACGGCAGCGGGGCTGTAATAGCTCACCAGGAGCCAGAGCGACAACACGGAGGGTGACCGGAGCCAGGCGGTATGTCTGCCACAACGCCTGAAGGTGAGTCACACGCTTCACCTGCACCTTGAACACCACGGTGAGTCCCGCCACGTCACGTCGGTGTTGGAGGGTGGTGAAATGTGGCTCCTGTCCGGCATTGTTGTCTTTGATGATCCTTACCGCTCGGACCTTTACCTTGTCTAGGAGGGCGAGGTGTTTATTGGCCGCGCCGCCCCACGCGAGGCACGTGTACTCCAGGAAGGAGTGAATCTGCGCCTTGTATAGGATTTCTAGCCCCCTACCGTCGAGAAGCCACGACATCCTCCTCAGAGATGCCAGCTTCCCTGAGGCCACTCTAGCGAGCCGCTAGACGTGGGTTCTGAAGGTCAAACTACGGTCGTAGGTGACCCCAGTACCTCCCCCTCGTCCTGTGGTGCCAGTGTGTTCTCGTTGAATTTAAGGGGCAGAGCTGCACCCGACCTGGAGACGTTGAGAAGCTGCGTTTTGTGAGAAGCAAACTTCACTTGCCACATGATGCCCCAGGCTGCGATGCGGCTTAGCCTGTCGTTGAGCTGGGACAAGGTGGCAGTTTCCTCCTCTGAGCTATAGCTCTGGGTCAGGGTGATGTCATCCGCAAAGGCCTTCGCCCTTGGGATGAGGTGCAGCAAGTCATTAATGTAGATGTTCCAGAGCAGGGGCCCGAGGCAGTTTCCCTGAGTCACACCTGCTCTGATGGGCTGCACCTCGGACTCCCGACCACTGACAGTCACCCTCAGGTGACTGTCCCTCAGATAGTCTCTGAGGAGAGGCAGGAGTGCCCCGTCTATGCCGGCGGCGCGGAGCTTTGTGACCAAAGCTTCATGCCACACCCGGTCAAAGGCGCCTTCGATGTCCAGCGCCACGACGGCAGTGGCCCTGCCTTGGTCCACGGCTGCACCCAGGTCAGAAGCCAGCAGTAGGTGCAGGTCTGCCGCTGACCTCCCCTGCCGAAACCCAAACTGCCTGGTGCAGAGCAGGTGGGGCCTCTCGAGGTGCTCTGTGATTCTCGAGGCCACAATGGTCTCCATCACTTTGCTGAGCACCGGCAGCAGGGACACAGGGCGGTAATTTTTTACCTTAGACTTTCCACCCTTCTTGTGAACTGGAACCACATTACTGGTTTTCCAGGACTTAGACCAGGTGCTGGTCTGAAGGCAATGATTGAAAAGGGAGTTGAGTGGACGCGCCAGCTCATTGGCACACTGGCGAAGCAGACGGGGACTGATGTTGTCCGGCCCCACCGCTTTTTTTTCGTGCAATTTTAATAAAATATCTTTCACTTCACTTTCACTTGTTTTCACTGACACTAGTTTTTCATTGATTATGTCCGGCAGTGTCAGTGGTGACCTCTCAAGGTCGGCGATGCGCATTTTTCCCGCGAAGTGGCTGGCCAGGAGGTTCGCCTTGTCTTGAGCAGTGAGCCACGCTGCCATCCTCCCGTAGGGGAGAAGGAATGGTGTTTCCCTTTGACTCGCCTTGCTGCTCCTTAACAAAGCTCCATCAGTGCTTGGTCCCCACCTGGCCACCCCGCAGTTTTCCCCCGAGGTTTGCCTTCCAGTGCTCTGAGGCCCACTGCTGAGTGTTTCTCATTCGCTGGGCTGCCTCTCTGTGACTATGCTGGTCCGTGTCGTTGGGTGCCTCTTGTAGGCACGCCAGGCGCGATACTTGGCGTCAGAGGCAGCGCGGCACTCAGGTCCAAATCAGGGATGGTTCGATGGCTTGGTTTTGCGTGAGCGTGTGGGACCCAGCGCACCTATAGGGCGTGGAGCAGCTCAGTGAGCCGCCCCACCTGCTGGTCAATGTTGCCACACAGCACGTCCTCCCTGTACGTCCTCCTCAGTGTGGCTCTTGAGTGCCTCCCAGTTTGCAGCCTCCCACTTCCAGAGCATGCGGGTGTAGCTCTCCTCACGTGGCTTCCCGAAGTGTATCTTGGTGAGAATTGCCACGTGGTCTGAGGTGCCCACAAAGTCTAGGGGTTGACACTGAACAGTCTGGGGAGGGAGGTCCGTCACCACAGGGTCCAGGGACGACCCTGAGATGTGAGTGGGGACGGTGACGTGATTGTGGAGGACATGCACAACCAGCAAGGTGCTAAAAGCATCCCGAACAATGTGCTGGTTCAGGTCGCCTATGATCAGCACCCTGTCGCAGCGGTTGACCGTAATCATAGAGTCAAGGTTCACTGTGAGGAAGTCCAGCAGTGCTCTGCCCTGCGAGGGAGGGCGATAGCACCCAACCAACACACAATAAACCTTGACCATCACTGTCAATTATTTTCAGTGTTAGTAATTCCAGATGCCTGGGCACGGGCACGGGGGGCTCCACCACCTGGACGTTGACCGTCTCCCTGTAGCAGAAAGCCACGCCCCCTCCCTGTGTGGAGCGGTCCTTCCTCAGCCAGGCGGAGTAGCCACGGATGCGAGCATAACTCGGCGGCACTTTGTCGTCCAGGAAGGTTTCACACACAAACAGGTGAATGTCTGCCCGGTTCTTGATAGTTACGTTGTGAGTGAGTTCACCAATGTTAGTATGGAACCCTCTCACGTTAGCCGACACTATCGTTAACTCACTGCTGCCCGGCTTGTCGCAGCGCTGGGTGTTGGTGTGGCCCGGCGCTATATAAGCAATATAAGCAGGTGTAGTGACAGGCCAGGGGGACTGGGGGACCGTGGGGGGCTACCAGTGGGGGCCCAGCCACCCGTAGGTGAGAGGGTTGATGCAGTTGCCCGGCAACTCTTCTCAATGCGAGTAGCGTCTCCTGTCCGCTCTGCCTCACCGCCTGCACCAGCTCCTGCTGCCTCTGGTCAGCGATCTTGATCCGGCAGGTCAGGGAGGAGTGGAAGCGACCTTGGCAGTAGTCACAGGCCTTCCTCGGGTACTGGTCCCCAGTATGACCTTGTCGCTGCTGCTGCCTTGGGTAGCTTGTCTACTGACGTGACTGCTGCCTTGGCTCAGGCGCTGCTTCTCCTGAGGCGGTAGTCCTTGAAGCTGGCTTCCTCTTCCTTCGGGGTTGCCGTGTGCCTTGTTGAGGGCGGCATTGCCTTCCAGAGTCACTCTCCTCACTCGGGCTGGAGGCGCTGTTTTCCCCGCGTGTAGGGGGCGCGTCCTACTCCTGTGTTAATGTGGGCTGAGGTTGAGCTGGGGAAGGAGAGGTGTGGGGTGGGGTGGGTTAAGGAGTAGGATTGGGTAGGAAAGGGGAGAGGGATGGGTAGAGAGAGGGAGAGGAGAGGGGTGGGGAGGGAGAGGAGAGGGGTGGGGAGGGAAAGGAGAGGAGAGGGGAGGGAGAGAAGAGGGGTGGGGAGGAAGAGGAGAGGGGTGGGGAGGGAGAGGAGAGGGGTGGGGAGGGAGGAGGAGAGGGGTGGGGAGGGAGAGGGAGAGGAATCAGAGGGAGGAGGGGGATTGCACTCCCTGGAGACGGCGGGCACAACCTCACCGTCAATTTTGTCAGGTCTGGTTGTACGCGCTACTGACCTCTGCTGCTTTTCCTCGATGGCGTGGGTGGCCAGGAGAGTGTCCACGATAGACAACGCCTCCACCAGCACCCGCCGCTTGTCTGCGAGGTCCTCTGTAACAGACCTGTAGTTGTTCAGATTGCTCTTTGTGGAGGTCAGGTCCCGTCGGAGATTTCTGACGAGCTGCACCAGCTCCTCCTTTCGTAGTTCGTTGAGGTCGGGTATCTCCTCGGCGGGATCCGTGGAGGGTGGAGGGACAGGGGTTGCCTGTGAGTTACGGATGAGGGGTGTGACAGGGTCGTTAATCCCCAGCAGGGTTCGTAACTGCCCTGTGTTGCCGCAACTATACTCTACCGCCTCGCCCAGACATCCCACGTGACAGACGTTAGGATAGGACAGCCTTCCTTGATGCGCGGTTTAACTGTCTGCTGAGACTGTCAGGCCACAGACAGCACACCAATAGGCTGGTCTGTATCCGCTGATACCGCTGGGCCTCTTCATAAGGTGCTCAAAACATTCAAACACTATGTCTGCTGTCGAAGCCCAGAGAGAGGTGCGGCTATGGGGAGGTGGTGAGCAGGGAAGGACGGGGTGGGAATGATCAAGGTCACCGTGCTGGGTTTTAGGCCTGTACACTCAGGTCACGGGCCGCACTCACGCTCACAGCCACACGTGGCTTTCCCAATCACACCACCACAATAATTTTGCAGATTACGGTCACAGGTTACGCACTTTTTTCTCACACTATGTCGCACTGCGTTAACTTTACCTTGCGCTGATCGGTGGTGTAACTTAGATACCTGTACAAGATGTGTGATGCCCAGGAAAACAAAAACACGGAGCTCCCTGACCCACGTCCTTCCACTCCGCGACCTCGGACTCTCTCTCTCTCTCTCTCTCTCTCTCTCTCTCTCTCTCTCTCTCTCTCTCTCTCTCTCTCTCTCTCTCTCTCTCTCTCTCTCTCTCTCTCTCTCTCTCTCTCTCTCTCTCCATTTTATGTTTTGCCTTTGGCTGTTTGAGCCACTGGTTTGGAAGGTGCAATAAAAGGACCTCTATTGACCTTTTCCTCTAAGAAGTACTTATTCACATGGTAAATCAGTTCCTTCTCCCGACTATGATGGACACGCGAGTGTGTAGGCGTATACGCTTCCATCGTGGGTGGCAGACTGCGAGGAAGTGAGCTCTCGGTGTCTAAATGGCAACATGGTAAAGCCAGGGTCATAGAGATGGGTCGGCCAGACAAATGAGCGACTTTTGACATTCCAGCGCAATGACGTCAACTGATACCCACCCGGTTCTTTGACCAGTATTATTAGTTGACAGTATATCTCTCAGTCCTCACCCCTCGCCGCTCAGAGCGGTCGTCTACTTAATTCCCACTCCTGCTCTCAGTCTCGGCTTTGGGCAGCTCATTCCCCACTAATCCTATGCTCTCTCCGCTCACCTTCCAAAGCAGTTGCCCAGAAGGCTGCTTCTAGCTACCTCTTTGATACAATTCACTAAAACTCTGGAATTTTCTTTGTAATGCTGTGAAAATGTGTGTGTGTGTGTGTGTGTGTGTGTGTGTGTGTGTGTGTGTGTGCGCGCGCGCGTTTGAAAGAAGATGTTCTTCATTATTGCACTTTTTTTGTAGGTAAGGAAAACTACAAAAATACTAACACAAATATAAATTATGATAAAGATTTTATAGTAATAATTGTTACTATTATCATCATAATACTATTACTATTCATGCTTCATTATTCAGAGAGAGAAAGGGAGGGAGAGGGAAGGAGAGAGAGAGAGATAAAGAGAGGGAAGAGAGAGAGAGAGAGAGAGAGAGAGAGAGAGAGAGAGAGAGAGAGAGAGAGAGAGGGGGGGGGGAGTGACCCTTGCCTCACCTAGCTTAAACATGAGCCTTCCTAATATCGAGGTGATAAGGGAGAGAGAGAGAGAGAGAGAGAGAGAGAGAGAGAGAGAGAGAGAGAGAGAGAGAGAGAGGGTGCGGGAAATGTCTGGAGGACACCACAGCCAAGATAAAGAGACAGAAGGTAACGTCACCTCCCCGGGGCGTCGAGGCAAAATCAGTCCTTTGTGCGCATGACGTCAATGGGTATCGCGCCAACGGCGCCACCGTTCAAATATTTCATGGCCTCACTCAGGCCTCACCGCCCACCTGACACGCCTGACACCTCCCACCATCTCTCTCTCTCTCTCTCTCTCTCTCTCTCTCTCTCTCTCTCTCTCTCTCTCTCTCTCTCTCTCTCTCTCTCTCTCTCTCCCCTTCCCGTAAGCCACCCATATTCTTTACCTTGATCAGTATTGTGTACTCGAGAGAGAGAGAGAGAGAGAGAGAGAGAGAGAGAGAGAGAGAGAGAGAGAGAGAGAGAGAGAGAGAGAGAGAGAGAGAGTTCTATCTAGCACACAAGCTGGGGACGAGACCCTTTGCTTGTGCCGCTGTTGCCGCTTAGCGGGACAAGCAAAGTTAATTTCCCACCTGACATGCAAGGCCATGCCTTATTTTCTTATGTTCTTATGTTCATACCTCGTCCCTTCCCTTACCTTCTCCTCCTCCTACCCCTTCCCCTACCTCCTCCTCCTCCTCCTCTTCCTCCTCCTCCTCCATCTTCTCTTTCACTCTCACCCTCCTCCTCGCCCTCTTAATTCTTATTGACGTCACTTCCCCCAGCGCAGCAAAAAGGAGGTGACGTTACCTTCTGTCTCTATACCTTGACCACAGCATTGTCAATGTTCAAATCATCAACTCTTTCACGAGAGCGAATCCACTGTTCTCTACGTTGCTCGTCTTTGGAAACCGAAAATATCGTACTCCCGAGCCTGCGGATTTCCTCTATTACTATCGCACCAAAGTACTGCACATGGACTCGGTATGACCAACCAAACGCGAGCCAAGTGAAGAGGCATCTGAACGGTTGAGTGACTGACTCCTGCAAGAATGGGTCAGTGTGGGACCGCGACCTAGATTGTCGGTACTGCCTGACGTCACGGGTCACAAGCTGCTCTCTGGCCGACCCATCTCTATGTAATGGCCCGGTTCACACTTCACGTTTTTGCTGGACGTAGTCTACGTGCTTCTTGTCATCAGTGACTCACAGTGACGTCACTTCCTGCCTGTGTAGTGTGAATTAGGCTCCCCGCGACCACCACATTGCTGGAGCAGTGATGACGTCAATGACCTTGAGACGCGCGTCCCAGCCTCACATTATTCGGAGCTCCCAATTCTTTCTACGTGACTGCGGGAGTGGCGGGGCGACGTCACTGTGACGTCACTCATCGCCACGCCCACGTAGACACGGACAGCAAATACGTGTAGTATGAGGCGGGGTTCACACTACACGTTTTTGCTGTCCGCGTCTACGTGGGCGTGGCGATCAGTGACGTCACAGTGACGTTGCCCCGCCACTCCCGCAGCCACGTAAAAGAATTGGGAGCTCCGAATAATGTGAGCTGGTACGCGCGTCTCAAGGTCAGTGACGTCATCACTGCTCCAGCTATGTGGTGGTCGCGGGGAGCCTGTGTTCACATTACACCGGCAGGAAGTGACGTCACTGTGACGTACTGTGAGTCACTGATGACAAGATGCACGTAGACTACGTCCAGCAAAAACGTGAAGTGTGAACCGGGCCTAAGACCCTGCGTAAAGCTACGTTGTCACGGGTTGTGGTATTTAAAAATAAAATCATCATTATTTTCTTTAAAAATAAACATTGATAACACTGCATAGCCTTACCATAAAATCAAATCTATATAGAGTATTTGAAATTCATTCAGAAGTGGTAAATAACTGATTTACGAAAACAGAGATAATGTGTTGTGATTGACGTGACAGAGCGTCGGGCAGGGAATTCCCCAATCCATCCAACGCCCAAACGGACTTCAAAAATTTGTTCTACACAAGTGGGACATGCACGGTCAGATGAAACAGATACCTCTCCTGCCACAGGAGCTGATGCTGATCAGGGAGGCCATTGCTATGGCCACTATGCGTGACCAGGGGCGTTGTTTTATCTCTCTACCGCATGGAGGGGTCTAGACAGACATCTGAGCAATCATAGAAAGAGCAGGTGTCACAGGTGTTACTATAAAAATCCAGCCTGCACCCCCACGGGCGAGGGCCAACCATCAAAACTCAAGAATATGCAAGGCCAACCACCTGAGTTCTCAACGAAAAAGAAGATAAGAAACCTAAGGAAGGAAGATAATAGTCTACAGGCGCTATAGGCTCAAACGGGGGAAAAAAACCCATTGGACGGAACCTTGGTCATGTATAAATATATAGGTAGTCTTGCTCCAAGTGCACATGGTTTATGGTCACCAATGAAAACATTAAGTCCGAGGAGGTCCTTTTGCGTTGCGTATCTTTGACAGGTGTGTGGGGGAGGCGGGCATGTGTGTGCGGACCACCACGCATCTTGTGGTCATCCTATGGCCGTGTAGGGAGGAAGGAAGGCGAGCATCGTCAACAACAGATGGCTGGTATTCACGCTTTCATGACCCGTCCCTGCTGCGTCCTTCCATATTAAGGCGCTGATACACCTACCCTCGCTGCCCTGCTAGCCACACGCCATCTGGTCTTCTTATCGCCATGTTCTTCGCCTCAAAAGTATAATGTAGACACAACACAGACACGAACAAATGTCATTGTATTTATTTCAATATGCGTGAGGCAAAAAATAGGCGTGTAGGTACGAAAAGTGCAGCTTCGTCGAGGGACATCTGTTACGGGCAGCAAATGTTGGCAAGGTGGCGAGGGCGGGCTGTCAAGACTCCGCTATCCGTTGCATGATAAAGCATAATTGTTACTCTCGTCTCGCATTCTCGGGCTGTGGAGGAAATTACAGTCGGTGGGTAGACTCAGCTTCATCCTCATTTGTTATCTTATGAGAAATAATGGATGGTTGGGAGACGGCGAGTCAAGTTTAGGTAGGAAATTTTTCCTCCCTTCTTGCACATTAATTACGGAACTGGCTTGATGAACACGCCTGCAAGCTTTGGGTGTAACACAAGTTTTGGCGCAGCATGTGTACTTACATAAATCATATTCAAATATATTAATATGATGATTCATAGGAAGTTTAAAATACATCATAAAACTGCCCTCGCCCTCATCACCTTCCATGGGGCTCACCAGAACACAACTTACCGCCCCGCGCTGGGTTGCCGCTGACCTCATCACGTAAAACGTTGTCCAAGAAAGCTCATAATTCAATCCTTACCGAAGTTTTGATTATAGTATTTATTATCCGATGAACTCAGAAAGAGATTATTCTGTATACATTTGGGGTGAAATAGTATAATGTAAGATGCAAAGACTACTGTATACAGTATTCCTTGTCAGATGTAACTTGAAAAACCGAGGATTCGGGTAAATAGTATATTGATAATCAACGCAATGTATATTTGATCTAGACGAGTACCATAGTCACCCTAGGGTCTTGTCATACCAGTGACCTTCAGTTAATGTGTCTTTAGTCTCTCGCAATCTGTTTAGGTTAAAGTAAAATTCAAGTGAACTTGTAATCTATAATTTTTGTTATTAAGTTCACAAGAAATAAGTACAATAGCGTTCCTATGTGGAGTATTATGTGTTTGACCTAAAGTTTTTATCATAAATATTTACAACCCGAGCGCCTCCATGTTCCTGCTGCTGCCGCTCACATTATCTTCCGGACAGCCCATATTTATGAATTATTGCATCTTAGACGTGTGTCCAATTAATTAATTAATTCTACTAATTATATTTACTTCTAATGATATGTAAAGCTGATGATATAATGACGAAATTTGATTCTAGAAAATCAATTTTCGTGTACAGCTGCCAAAGAACGTAAAATCAATTTGAAAGTCAAATAAAGTGGCGTTATTGAGAGATGGTTACTCGCGGGACAACTTTCTCGGCAGAGCAGCAGGAGGCGGGAAGGAAGACGTGGAAGAGGTACTTACCACCCTCACACGTTCGACATCCTCCTCATGCCGCGATCCCAATGTACATGTTGTACCATCAGATTTTCTGTGCATCACCATGTCGAAATATCCAAAAAAAATACTGAATTGAGTGATTGCGGATTCTTCATGGCCTCTGATACTTTGTGCCTCAAATTCGGGATAAGCTAGGAGACGAGGCTTGGGAGGGCAAGCGGAGGGAGAGGAGGTAAACTCAACTTTTTTCACCGCCGTCGCATCAAGATACATCTCAGGCAATCATGTCGATGAATTGTAAGTTTTTGGTTGTCTCCTTCAACGACACATGTCATTTATATCCGCCAGAGCCACAGTGGGGGCCATATCAGGCCACCTGTCTCGCCTCGCCCCACGCCGCCCCGCAGACACACCCACACCGGCCATGGGACCTTAAGGGGCCATTAAATAAGTACATAACTCTTTTTTTTGGTATTTTTCTACCCCCCCCTTCTTGCCACGCATTGTAACACATGGCCAGACCCCCCTTAGAAAATTATGTAACACCAGCGTGTATTCCCCAATTACCCCCAATTAGGTAATGTCCATTCTGTTTTCAAATGCAATAATAGAAGTCTAGCCTACGGAAGACAGGGAAGTTGGCGGTGTACTGCGACCGCTAGCATGTTTACCCGCGTTACTAAGAAAAAAAAATCCATTCATAACACCCCAAAATTTTAATGTAACTTACCAATGCTAATATTTTGTTGTGTGCCCTTTCTTTTTTATGACTACCTGCAATCTTCGAGGAAATGAGTCCACTAAGTTATGCAAAGTTTCAGGTTTCAAATTTTCCCACATGGAGGACAAGGCGGCCTTAAACTTGGGTACTGTATTAGTATCTTTTTCTTTTAGTTTTTTTTTCTTCTCATTAAAGCCCACAAGTTTTCGATACAATTTAAGTCAGGACGGTTGTTTGGCCGGTCATAAATACAATTAACTGCAGAGTCATCAAACCAAAAAAAATATTCAGCTTTCACCTATGACATCTATCACCGAACAATATAGTGGTGGTGATGAATGAAAAATATTTGAAATGAGAGGCGTTTATTGTGCATAAAATGCTTGTTCCGCTTCGTACCTTAATGAAATGATGACTGCATTTTAGTTAATTTCTTAAAAATCAAGTATATACGACAAAATAATGACGACTTTATCTGATATCGACTTATTACCACTTATACTATGAGCGTGATCTACTCCCAGCAACTTCCCCACCGCGCTAACGCGCGCTTGGAAATCACTCAATGACTCAGTCCCTGACTGACTGTCGGCTGTAACGGGTACCCGCTCCTCAACCATGCCTTCACACTATGCTGTCTACGGTTGTAAATCTGAGTGAGAGAGAGAGAGAGAGACTTGAGGTCAAGAGGTCAACTGGTCAACTGAGAGAGAGTGCATGTGTGTATGTCCCCGTCCCACTGTCATTCTCTCTCTCTCTCTCTCTCTCTCTCTCTCTCTCTCTCTCTCTCTCTCTCTCTCTCTCTCTCTCTCTCTCTCTCTCTCTCTCTCTCTCTCTCTCTCATACCTGTGGGCTAAAAGGAAATAGAAGTTAGAAAGTACACAAAGCAGAAGAATATAATATGAGAGAGTGAGAGAGAGAGGAAAAGGAGAACGCGAGAGAGTGAGAGAGTAGGGGGAATGGCAGTGGGGTGCGGAATCACTCTGACGTCACGGAATCAACTCGGTTCCCACGCCTTGGCATCCCCATGGTTCCCCCTGTTTCTACGGACCTTGATTTCACCTATGAAAATTATATTTCATAGCATACCAAGCAGTAATGACCGAGCCTGGAGACTGAGTACCTTTCCTACTTTTAGTCCCGAGCAGTCGTGGGCGAGCGTGCAGGTTTACTACCAAATCTACTACCTAGCCGCGTTGTGGATGCGTAATAAGGAGTTACTACCTCCACGCACGTAGTAAGTGTTAAGTGAATCCTACCCAAGTCATTAATCGTCTGTGACCAGAACATATTGTTTTGTATCGTCACTCCCGGTACGATTTCCCAGAACGGGAACAAAACTTTTCGGGAAAGTGTTTTCGCTCAGTTGGATATGGAGCTTAAGCCACAGTTGACTGCAGACCAGATCACCCGTATTCACACATTGCATTGTCGTGCATTCCCGCGTAGGTTCGAATCTCACTGCTGCGCCATGTCGTGTTGGTAAATTCGTGAAGGGTGAGATAAACGCTGTGTGTGAGCAGAATGGAGCCGTGCTGTTTACTGACCCAAGTGCTTTCCCAAAATCCCGACAAATATTCATTCCCTTTGGCACAATCAATCAATCATTGGGGGCATCCGCCGGGGGGCGCGTCGCCTCGCCCACCCTACGACGCCACTCCGGGGTCACCACGCGCGAGTCCCCATGCAGGCTCCTTTCCCATACCAAGCAGCTCTCGACAAGAAACATCAACTTGCCCCAGCCAAGAGCCTTGTGGGCGCTCCCTTGGCCTCCTCCACGCCGGATTGTCTCTTACAGATACAACCCGATGGGAAGGATCGGTTTCAGGGTAGCGTGCCACATGCTCATATAGCCGAAGTTGGCGCTGACGGACTATGCAAGTAATAGGCCTCGATTCAGTCTCACGGTGCAATCGCTGATTTGACACGTAATCATCCCAGCGATATCCCATGATTCTGCGAAGACACTTATTACCAAAGGCATCGATTCGTCTCCAAGTAGCTATTTAGTGTCCATGTCTCACAACCATAGAATAAGACAGGGATCACAAGCGACTTGAAGATCCGGATCTTTGTCCTCCTGCACAGGTACCGACAACGCCAAATACTCCTGCTGAGCGAGTCCATAACACCGTGGGCTATGCCAATCCGCCGTAAGACTTCTTGACGTGACCCGCCGTCATTATGGACTGCGCTACCAAGGTATGTAAAACTTTTCAAGATCTCAATGTCCTCGCCACACGCATGAACAGATAGTACTGTTTCATCTAGTAAGCCTCCAAACACCTGGACCTTGGTCTTAAGCCAGGAGACCTCAAGTCCCAAAGGCTTTGCCTCCTCGTGCATCGCCTCGAGAGCCATCACCAGTACCTCCAGCGACTCAGCAAAGATTACTGCATCATCGGCAAAAACAAGATCAGTGATCTTGGTGTTGCTGAGGGATGCTCCACACTCACTTTGATCTACAACTTTGCCCAATACCCTGCCCATACAAGTGTTGAAAAGTGATGGGGCAAGGGCGCACCCTTGCCTCACTCCTGTATTAACAGGAAAGAAGCTGGATACACCTCCCCCACACTTCACAGCACTCTCAGTCCCCAGAGCACCTCACTTACCAGTCATCAAACCACAGGACTATTGAAGTCGCAGAAGATCCCAGAGTGACTCATGATGCACTGAGTCAAACGCCTTCTTGACATCAACATAGGCTGCAATCATTCCCTGTCGAAACTCACGTCGGCGTTCCACCAGGACACGAAGCGCTAGGATATGGTCCGTTGTTGACTTCCCAGGCGTGAACTCAGACTGCTGAGGTCTCAGATGCTTCAGCAGATAACTGCAGATTCGTGTCAGCAATAGATGGGCAAGCACGTTGCCTGGGACGCTGAACAGTGTAATACTGCGGTAATTGTTGCAGTCCTGACGGTCCCCTTTCCCTTACCAGATAGGGACGACCACCCCCTTTTCCAGTCAGGAGGAATGGTACCTGATTGCCACACGGCAGTCATGACAGCATGCAACCCGCGGATCATGGCCTCACCCCCAAATTTGAGGAGCTCTGCACTGATATTACAAACACCAGCTGCCTTTCCACACTTCAACTTTGTTACAGCCTCTCTGACTTCGTCAAGAGAGGGTGCGGTTTCGTCAATGGGAGGATCGGCATCCATTGCCTGTAACACAGTGGTGTGAAGCTGCTCAGTTGGAGGGTCCACCGTGAACAACTGCCAAAGTACTCAGCCCAACGAGCCATCTGCCCATCCATGTCCGACACGAGGCGCCCATCTGCTGCTCGAATAGCACTCGCCCGAGATGGAGACTTGGAATGGAGCTTCTTCAGGGGTCGGTAGGTGGGTCGGAGGTCATTAGGGTTTAAATGGCCCTCGACATCCTCAGCGAGGCTCCTGACATACCTCTCCTTGTCTCTCCCCAGGAGGGTTCTAATCCGGCGTGACAGAGCCCTGTGCTGGTCCTGGTTCCCAGCCAGTCTGGCAGCGCGACTCCTCGATTTTCTCCAGCGTCTCCGTCGAGACAAAACCACACCTTGACCTCGGGCGCTCCCCAATACACTACTTGGCAGCCTGTAGAGTTTCATGTTTGAAGGTATCCCACAGTTCTACATAGTCCTCGAGGGCACTGAGCACATCAAACTGATTTGGGACTGCCACTGCATACTCATGGGCACATGTCAAGTCCTTCAGTGTCTCAAGATGAAACACAGTATGGTTATCTCTTGAGATTCTTCTGGATTTGACATGAAACTTAAGTGTAGCAACAACAAGTCTGTGATCTGTTCCAAAGAACTCAGCACTCTGGTAAACCCTGCAGTTCTGGAGGATCCTCCAACGAGTACTAATGAGACGTGGTCGATCTCCTTAGCTACCCCTCCAGCATTATTATACCATTTCCAGCGGTGCAGCTCTGGTCTCTGATACCAAGAACCTGCAATTCTCAACCTTCTGGACCTTGCAAAACTCAGAAACTGTTAATGTTTCTGGTACCGGAGCCATGGGGACCAACACATAACTCGTAGCCATCTCTCACAGTGCCAGTAGTAGCATTGAAGTCGCCCAAGACAATGAGTGTGTCCCGAGGAGGACACTGGTCTAATACAGAGTCGAGTTTGGCATAGAATATATCCTTCTCTTCACTTTTACGCACCTTGGTAGGAGCGTACACTGCAACAAGAGACATGAAACCCAGAGTGTGTTGCATCCACCCGCATTATACGCTCATCAACCGGAGTAACCTCAACAACTGACGGCTGTAGTTTGCTGGAGATGCCTATAGCTACTCCCCGGACATGGTCGCCATTGTTCATGCCGGACCAGTAGTAGGTGTAACCCCCACTGCTAGTCTCGCCACTGCCAGGCCTCCTCGTCTCAGAGAGCCCCACTATATCCACCCTCAGCCTACTGAGCTCGCCCGATAGGAGAGGTAGTCGATGATCGTCTGAGAGGCTCAGAACGTTCCACGAGCCCACACGAAGAACCCTCCGGAGGTTTATCCGAGGAGTTATTCGACGGGTAGGCGCCGCGCCGCCTCTGCACCGCCCCGGCCACCTCCATAAGAAAAAGATGGGCTAGGAGGCCCTACCACTCGATTTAGAGTGCTGGATTCCCAAGGGCTTTGCCCCGCACTCGTCATAGGCAGACCTCCCCCACCCCACCCTGTGTCGGCATTGGAGGGGTCTGCGTGGACGGCCCTCCCGGCAAAACCGGGTCGGAGGCGCGGTTATCACGCCCCTGGCCTCTGGCCTGGCCTGGGGTTAAGCTTTTACAGGGAGAGGGTGCAAGCCCGTCCCCAACCAATCTAATTCAGGGATTGGCCTTACTGCTCACCGTGACCAGGGACGCAGAACCCCCTGTAGAGATTTACTCCAGGCTGCCCACTATTTCACCCATAGCTGGGGCTGGATGGCCATTGACTCAATAGTGAGTTCATCTGCCCATAGAGATAGTCTTATTTTTAGTCCATCTGGGTGTCCAGCACACCCTCCTCACTGGTAGAACCAGTGGGGTAGCCGGTTTAGTCGCCGACGATCCGACGATGCGGCTGGTTGTACTGGGTTACATGTTACCAGTAGCAGGGAACAACTCTGACCAGACACACATGTTCTATAAGTACTTGCAAATTACCATCTTTAGGTTTTTCTTTAAAAAATCTGAAAATGTTATGTAACTCAGCTGCACCCCCACCCCCTCTGTCACACTCATAATACTTCACCATATCCCCCTCCCCCCTTTAGGTGTTACGTAATTTTTTAACGGCCACTAACAGCATGTAATGACTCATGGGGACATGAGTCAATAATGACACATTGTTTAACAATACTCAAAACATTATATTTTTCTGTAGATACCATACACAATTAGCTGTATGTCTTTCCTACAAGGAGTCGTGACAATAAACTTGTGTCATTTCCGGAAGCAATACAAGATATCCACGAGGCAGACAGCATCTTGGTGACGGTCCGTCGAGGGATGTGGTGGTGACGCATGGCGCCATGGCCCCTTCGCTGCCTCCGTGATTCAGTGGTATTTAGACCATGGGCCAGAAACCGGAAATATCCTCACCATCCCCTTTTTTATACCTGCCACCATTTTTTTCAGTTACTTTGATGTCTAAGCTTCAAGAAAAGCTTTGTTAGTCAAGCGATTTCTGGTTGCTAGTATCCGTATATATATATATTAATGATGGCTGCTAGCGGACGGGGTGAAAACTGAATACAACGCCATTTTTCAACCAGCAAAACTAAAAACAAGAGTTACTTATGTATTCCAACTGTTTTTGAAGTAATACATTGATTGGAATTGTTATTTTGGGGCTTCAAGGTCTTTTATGGTGTCAATAACCTAGAACCAATGTCAAAATGGGTTAAATCGATGGATAGAGATACAAACTTTTGGTAGCACTACAATACTTATTGATCATCATAATCTTCAAGTTCATGAAAACACTCATTTTGATCATCATCAGCGACCTCCTCCAGATTGCAGCTTTATTATTATATTTTTTTAACATCACGAAGGACTGGTCAACGGGAAAATAAAATTAAAGTAACAAAAAGCCCGCTTAGTTGCCAGTTTTATAAAGAGACGTAAAATAATATAGAAAGGGGGGTTGGCTAATTTAATACGGGAGGTGTCTTGTCACTTCTCTCTTGAAAAAAAATACGTTGTAAGAAGGTTGACAAATAGAAACAGGAAGAGAGTTCCTGAGTTTATCAGTGAAAGGGATGAAAGAGTGAAGATACTGGTTTAGTCTTGCATTATAACAGAATGATGGACAGAATAGGGAAGATAATAATTGGAAAGTCTAGTGCAGCGAGGCCGCGGATAGGGGAAAGACATGTAGTTAGCAAGTTCAGGTGAACAGTGAGCATGAAAATAACGGTAGAAGATAGTAACGGTAGAAGATAGCAAGAGACGCAACATTGTGGCGGTGATTTAAAGATTAAAGACAGTTAATCAGAGGAGGGGAGGGGAGGGAAGTTGATGAAACGAAAAGCTTTTGACTCTACCCTGTTTAGGAGAGTTGAATGAGTGAATCCCCCAAAACATAAGAGGCATACTCCATACATGGGCGGATAAGATCATGTACAGAGAAGCAACTGGGAGGGAGAAAAAAACGCAGACTCTGGACGCAGACTCCACAGGACACCTAACTTCTTAGAAGCTGTTTTAGCATGAGATGAGATGTGAGATATCCAGTTGAGATTTTTAGTTAAGGATAGTCAAAGAATCATTATGAAGAGGACGACAATTGAGTGTCATTGAACAAGAGAGGATAGTTGTTTGGAAGGTTATGTCGAGTAGATAGGTGAATACATTTTGTTTTGGAGGAATTGAATCAAGCTAGGTTTGCTTTGCCCCAATCAAAAGTTATAGAAAGATCAGAAGTTACGCACTCTGTGGCATCTCTCCGTGAATCACTTAGTTCCTCTTGAGTTGGACATCTAATAAACGACGTTGAAAAGTGCAGTGTAGAATAATCAGGGTGGGAGTGGATAGGGCATTGAGTTAGACTTGAAAGATCATTAATGAATAGAAAGAGGTGATGGGCCATGGTGGATGGTCCTATGGAAGGTGATAGGACAGAACCCTGAGGAACACCATTATTACCTTCTACTACAGCTACAATAGAACGGTTTGAAAGAAATTATAGTTGAAGGTGCAGAGAGAAGGGTATTAATCGAATGAGGGTAGTTTTGAAATTAAAGATTTATGCCAGACTCTATCAAAAGCTTTTGATATGTCAAGGGCAACTGCAAAAGTTACATCGAAACCCCTAAAGGAGGATGACCAAGATTCAGTTAGGAAAGCTGGAAGATCACTAATAGATCGCCCTTTACGTAAACCGTACTAACGATCAGATAGAAGATTGTTAGCAGATATATGCTTAAGAATCTTCTTATTAATTGTAGATTCTAAAGCTTTAGAAAGACAGGAAGTCAAAGCTATAGGACGATAGTTTGAAGGAGATTAGAAGTTCGAAGGTTCCTTCTCAGGAACAGTTTGAATGTGAACAAACTTTCAGCAAGACGGAAAGGTGGAAGTAGATAGACAAAGACGGAAAAGTTTGAGCAAGCAGTTTGCAAGCACAGAAGCACAGTTTTTGAGAACAATAGGAGTGATTCCGTCAGGACTGTAAGCCTTACGAGGATCAAGGTCAGAAAAAGCAAAGAAAAAATCATTACGAAGGATCTTAATAACAGGCATAATATAGTCAGAGGGTGGAGGAGAATGAGGAACAAGGCCTTCATCAATTAGAGTGGAATTTTTAGCCAAGGTCTGAGCAAAGACTACTCTACACAGCGCGCCAAAGCATTATTTGCGACATCATAACACAGCGCTTCCATACGGGAATTCAGAAAATGTACTCTATGGCAGCCTACTGACTTCCGAGAGAGATATCTTACCTATGGCAGCTTGTTTAAGGCACGGGCAGTCCATCAAGACCGTTGAGGAATGTTCAGATGCCACTTGTCAATTATAGACGAAGCATTTAAAAAAGTATCGCCTTCCTTCCCGCGAGTAATTTGAACAGACGCGCATTGGTATAATTATCATTATTTGCATAATGAGTGGCAAGAAAGACCTAACAAAGGAGCAAATTAAAGTTATTGTATCTCTACACAAGGCAGAGAGGCCAGTGGAAGAAATATCAAGGATTGTGGATGTTACGAGGAGATGTGTGCATAGGTGGGTGGAAAGTTAAACGGTGGGTTGGCGGTGTCGCGACAGCCGCGACACCAGAACATTATAAGTGGCCAGGGCGAGGATGTAAAAGTCATATCGCAATATTTTTCTTGCTCTTAATTGAGGATGGGCATCCACTTGACGTTTCATGACATTTAGGGTGCTTGCTGAGGTTTTACATCCTCGCCCTGGCCACTTATAATGTTCTGGTGTCGCGGCTGTCGCGACACCGCCAACCCACCGTTTAACTTTCCACCCACCTATGCACACATCTCCTCGTAACATCCACAATCCTTGATATTTCTTCCACTGGCCTCTCTGCCTTGTGTAGAGATACAATAACTTTAATTTGCTCCTTTGTTAGGTCTTTCTTGCCACTCATTATGCAAATAATGATAATTATACCAATGCGCGTCTGTTCAAATTACTCGCGGGAAGGAAGGCGATACTTTTTTAAATGCTTCGTCTATAATTGACAAGTGGCATCTGAACATTCCTCAACGGTCTTGATGGACTGCCCGTGCCTTAAACAAGCTGCCATATGTAAGATATCTCTCTCGGAAGACAGTAGGCTGCCATAGAGTACATTTTCTGAATTCCCGTATGGAAGCGCTGTGTTATGATGTCGCGAACAATGCTTTGGCGCGCTGTGTATACTGGACTTGCTAGTCGTGCCCCGCGCCAACCCGCCCATGACCAGTGGAGGCCAGTTTTGCGATTCCTGCCATTTTAGAACATGACCCCAACTTCCCTTCCCTTCCTTTCCGTTATCTTCGTAACTGTTTGTTCTATAATATTATCAAATAAAAAACAGTAAAATACAATAAAGAAATGCCATTATGAGAGAGTGAAGAAATATGCATGACCTCAATATATACTTAAACTCTTCGCCATTTAATATTTTGCGAGAAAACATTTTAGATGCTAGCGATAGAAAGAAGCGGATTTGCATTAGCTTTCCATTGATATATTTCGTTTTCTGATAAATGAATTACCACGATGCCTAAATTAGCGTTAACTAAAAAAATAACATCATCAATCGTATCGGCAAGTAAAAAAGTGTTCCATGAATACAGTAGACTATGGCATATCAGTATAAATGATACACTGTTATCTTCGTGAATGTTTGTTCTGTAATATTATCAAATAAAAAACTGTAAAATACACTAAAGAAATTCCATTATGAGACTGAAGAAATATGCATGAACTTATATTCACTTAAACTCATCGCAATTTGATATTTTGCGTGAAGACTTTTTACATGCAAGATATCAATAGAAGCGGAATTTAATTAGCTTTCCATTGCTATATTTCCTTTTCTGATAAATGAATTAGAACCATGCATAAATTAGCGTTAACTAAATAAATAACATCATCCATCGGGTAATTATCCCGATAGATGATGTTATTTTTTTAGTTAACGCTAATTTATGCATGGTTATGATTAATTTATCAGAAAACGAAATATAGCAATGGAAAGCTAATGCAAATCCGCTTCTTTCTATCGCTAGCATCTAAAATGTTTTCTCGCAAAATATTAAATGGCGATGAGTTCAAGTGAATATTAAGTTCATGCATATTTCTTAACTCTCATAATGGCATTTCTTTATTGCATTTTACTGTTTTTTATTTGATAATATTATAGAACAAATATTTACGAAGATAACGGTATATCATATATACTGATAAACCATAGGAAGGGAAAAGGGAGTGATGTTCGAAAATGGCAGGAATCGCAAAACTGGCCTCCACTGGAAATAGCCCAAAATGAGTAGCAAGTCCAGTATAGAGTAGTCTTTGGTCTGAGCAAAGAATTCAGCTTCAGAAAGAGATGAGACTGCTGTGGAGCCATCCGGGAGAAGCATAGGAGGGAAAATGAAGAAGAAAAATTGTTAGAGATGCTTTTAGCTAGAAACCAGAAGTCTCGAGAGGAGTTTGATTCAGAAAAACTTTGACATTTTCATTGATGAAAGAGTTTTTGGTTAAGTTAACGAAAAGATTTGGCATGATTGCGGGCAGAAATATAGTGGACGTGTTTCAGGAGATGTATGGTTACGGTACCGTCTGTGGGCCACCTCTCTATCTTGGACAACATGAGAGCAGAGTTAAACCAAGGTTTATGGGCTTTAGGATCAAAGAAAGTGTGTGGAATATATGCCTCCATGCTAGATACAATGACATCAGTTATGCGCTCTGCACAAAGAGCTGAGTTGAAATGCCAGAAGCACCTCCGCTTAGATGGATCCCGAGGCAGCATCGTAGTGATAGGACAGGTAACATAAATAAGATTGTGATCGGAGGAGCCCAACGGAGGGAACAGTTTCGCAGAGTAAGCAGAAGGATTAGAGGTTAGGAAATTATCAAGAATGTTGGGCGTGTCTCCAAGGCGGTCAGGAGTACGGGTAGGGTGCTGCACCAGCTGATCTGGGTCTTGGAGGATAGAGCAGCTCTAGGCTTGTTCACGAGGTTTGTCAGTGAAAGAAAATAATAGCCAATGCTGGTGGTGAACATTGAAATCCCCAAGAAGATATATTTCTGCAAAAGGAAAATGAGATGAAATGTGCTCCACTTTGGATGTTAATAGTCGAAGAATATTACATAGTCCGAGTTAGGTGAGATATACAGCACAGATAAATTTAGTATGAGAGTGACATTGAAGTCGAAGCCAGATGGTCGAAAATTCTGAAGATGCCAGACTGTGGGCACGAGAGCAAGTGATGTCGTTGCGTACATATGCACAACAGCCAGCTTTGGATTGAGAATGAGAATAGAGAGAGTAAGAAAAGGAAACATAAAAGGGACTGCTGTTATTTCTCACAGACACCTGGGTTTCGGTGAGGAAAATAAGATGAGGTTTAGATGAAGAGAGGAGATGTTCCACAGGTTGAAAGTTAGATCTAAGACCGCGATCTAAGCTTGGTAGTTGCAGCGGCTATTAAAGATGAATTATTGAATAAAGAATTTAAATTATCTTGAAGCCCCAAAATGACAATCCAAATCGATTTGTCACCCCAAAAACAGTTGGAATATATAAGTAACTCTTGTTTTTAGCCTTGCTTGTTGAAAAATGGCGTTGTATTCAGTTTTCTCCCCGTCCGACAGCAGACATCTTTAATATATATTTACGGGTACTTCCAACCAGAAATCGCTTGACTAACAAAGCTTTTCTTGTAACTTAGACATTATAGTAACTGAAAAAAAGAGTGGGATGTATAAAGAAGGGGGGGGGGTGTTCTCGTAACCTTGGTCTATATTGAGGCAGCAAGGCGGCCGGGTGGGTGGGTTACTCTGCAAGGGCTCCCGCACATTTTCCTGCCCTACCGTTATAGATATTTAATCCTAATTCTCCGTCGAGGATTACTGAAAACTACGTGACTCGTGCCCATTCAGAGCCATTTCATCCCCCAATTCGCGTGTCTTTTTAAGTTTCTTATCACATAATAGATAAGGGTGAAAAAAGAAAACAGGAAGAGTAACTGAAAAAAAGGGTGGGGGGTATACGTAAAGAAGGGGGGGGGGATGGGGGGCTCTCGTAGCCTTGGTCTATATTGAGGCAGCCTGGCGGCCGGGTGGTATATTCCCATTTTCTGGAACAGTATGTCGCGTTTACTCTTGAACACGTCAGGTTAGGTTACATTAGGTTACGGTTAGGATAGGTTTCCAAATTACATTATGAAAACTCTGTGGGGGAATCACAATGAGGGTATTTTCGAGAAAATTCAATGGTTAGTTTTGGAGCTACAGCCAAGCTTCTTCACTCGGAAACCACATACTCACATAGAGTTGAGGAATATGCGGCCGGGTGGGTGGGTTACTCTCGGCAAGGCCTCCCGCGCATCCTCCTGCCCTACCATTATAGATATTCAATCGCATAGACCACTGTATACCTGGACTGCGCACGGAATATCGGCCTGTCGCACAAGGGCCCGAAGTCGGAGGGGCGCTCGGATTCATATATATATATATATATATATATATATATATATATATATATATATATATATATATATATATATATATATATATATATATATATATATATATATATATATATATATATATATATATATACGGATCATATAGACTGGTTTATCAGTATATATGATATACTGTAATCTTCGTAAATGTTTGTTCTATAATATTATCAAATAAAAAACAGTAAAAAACGCTAAAGAAATGCCATTACGAGACAAGAAATATGCATGAACTTCAACTCTTCGCCATTTAAAACTTTGCGAGTCAACTTTTATCATGAAGGGTATCAATAAAAGCGCAATTTTATTAGCTTTCCATTGCTATATTTCGTTATCTGATAAATGAATTATAACCATGCATAAATTAGCCTTAAATAAATAAATAAAATCATCAATCGGGTAATTTTCCCGATTGATGAGGTTATTTATTTAGTCAACGTTAATTTATACATGGTACTAATTCATTTATCAGAAAACAAAATATATAAGTAAATAAATAACATCATCAATCGGGAAAATTACCCGATTGATGATTTTATTTATTTATTTAACGCTAATTTATGCATGGTTCTAATTAATTTATCAGATAACGAAATATAGCAATGGAAAGCTAATAAAATTGCGCTTCTATTGATACCCTTCATGATAAAAGTTGACTTGCAAAGTTTTAAATGGCGAAGAGTTAAGTGAATATTAAGTTCATGCATATTTCTTCATAGTCTCGTAATGGCATTTCTTTAGCGTGTTTTACTGTTTTTTATTTGATAATATTATAGAACAAACATTTACGAAGATTACAGTATATCATATATACTGATAAACCAGTCTATATGATAGTCCATAGACCACTATATCTCTTTGTCAGGCGCCCCGCAGGCCCCTATGCAGCCCCGCAATTCAAAACATTGCCGCGTGTGCAGTCCAGGTATACAGTGGTCTATGTCAATCGTAATTCTCTGTCGAGGATTACTGAAAACTATACGTGAGTCGTGCGCATTCAGAACTATTTTATCCTCCCAATTCGCGTGTTTTTTTAAAAGTTTCGTATCACACAATAGATACGGGTGGAAAAAAGAAAATCAGAAAAACAGGAAGAGAGATGGCGTGTCCTTTTAACTTTGGGCACAAAAGACATAAAGATCATACTGATACCTGACATTTTGTTTTTGCTTGCCGTGTGTGCTTACTGCCTGATGACGATGAACCTCAGCGAGGGTCGTGAGGCCTCATAATATGATGGTCTGTTTGTTCTGCACCAGCTTAGTTCTTATGTGTAGTCTACTTCAGTTAAATATTAACAACAACAGTAAAAGAGATAATAATGATAACGATAATATTGATAATATTCTTATCACTTTTAGCTGTGTATCGAGAATGTGTTCGATGTTTACATCAAAATGTAATCATCGGCGTTTCAACCGTTCTCTGCTTAAAAGAAGATAGATCTATGAAGGTGATCTGTCCCAAAACATTTACGTAATGATTATCAGAACTGCGGCACAGAAGATGCCTGTCTGTACCAGGCAAAGAAAATGATGAATAGCCAGATGACTTTTGAGATTGGAATAAGGAAATACTAAGAGGTGTCACATATGTCAGAGAAAATGAAAAACCACCTAAGAGCCATATGTTCGATAAGAGTGGTGCGTGATTCTGCAGCTTACTCATTTAAGCTTTATGGGTTGAAGCATGAAATATTTTGAAGATAGAATATGTTGTTGGTGGTTGTACAAATGTGCAACAACAATAAACTTATCGTACAATATTCAATTCAATTCAATATGTTACGCCCACGGTAATTCCCTCAGTTAAGCTTGTGCGGCGATAATGATGTTTGACTGCCTCATAGGAAGGAGGGTTGAGAAGGGGGAGGTGTGGCATAGGGAAGTAGACAGCAGGCATATAAACGGTGTGATGAGATCTGTATGGGTGGCGGGGCGAGGCGGTACGGGGTTATGTGTTTGGCCCCAATATGCCCCCGGGATCATCCCGGGGGCATATTGCAGAAGTCTATTGCTTTTCGGGACTAGGGGAAATTATAACCAATCAGCGCACGCAGTGAGTGCAGGGGTGTTGGTGGGGGGGTTTACTCAGCCGTCCAACCACACTATTAACAGGTAACTTGCTCATTTTGTGGGGCAGATATAGTGCGTGACTTTTATCAAATATTATATATTTATGCTGTATAATTAACAATGATAATGTATAATTCTATTGATATGTTCCTAATATGTTGAAGAAGACATGGGAAGAGAGAGAGAGAGAGAGAGAGAGAGAGAGAGAGAGAGAGAGAGAGAGAGAGAGAGAGAGAGAGAGAGAGAGAGAGAGAGAGAGAGAGAGAGAGAGAGAGAGAGAGAGAGAGAGAAATAACACGAAAAAGTCTTTAGAAATAGACATAAAGAGAAAAAGAATGGGGGAGAGTGACCTGAGGCCCTGAGAGTGGGGAGGTAACTTGGGAGTGGCCTAAGTCTAGACTTCTAAAGGGATCAGTTGTACTCTGCATTTCACCATGGCAGCATAACATGGTTTCCGCATAAGTGCTAAAACAAAAGAAAGATGTCCAGCATTGGAAGAACTTATAAATTATACGGACAGAATAACACCTGCTTCAACGTTACGTACGTGCATCCTGCGACAGAAAGAAAGGTCCTTCACCAAATACTCATCTCGCCTCTCTCTCTCAGTTCACCTCTTCTCTCTCTCTCTCTCTCTCTCTCTCTCTCTCTCTCTCTCTCTCTCTCTCTCTCTCTCTCTCTCTCTCTCTCTCTCTCTCTCTCTCTCTCTCTCTTCCCATGTCTTCTACATATTAGGAACATATCAATAAAATTATACATTATAATTGTTAATTATACAGCATAAATATATAATATTTAATCAAAGTCACGCACTATATCTGCCCACAAAATGAGCAAGTTACCCGTAAATTTTGTGGATACTTTTTTATTTTGTGGAAACACTTTTCTACTTGCCGATCCGATTGATGATGTTATTTTTTTAGTTAACACAATAATTTATGCATAGTTCTGATTCATTTATCAGAAAACGAAATATATCAATGGAAAGCTAATGAAAATCCGCTTCTATTGATATGTTTCATCTAAAATGTTTTTTCATGACTCCGCACTAACTACCTGTCTACTGAGTCCATTCCAGTCATTCACCACCCTATTTGTGAACCAGTTTTTCCCTATTTCTTTTTTAAATCTACGCTTTTCCAGCTTGAATCCGTTACTTCTTGTTCTACCCTGGTTAATAGCCGTAAGAAAGTACTTTTCCTACCTCTCCTTTATTTAATCCTTTTATCCAGTTAAAAACTTCTATCAGATTGCCCCTTACTCTGCGTCTCTCGAGTGAGTGTAACTTTAATAGCTCCAATCTCTTCTCATAACTAAAGTTACGGCTCCCTTGAATCATGTTGGCCATCCTTCTCTGCACTGATTCTAACAAGGCTATATCCATCTTGTAATATGGAGACCAAAACTGAACTGCATAGTCTAGGTGAGGTCTGACTAGAGCCAGATAAAGCTTTAGAATAACTTCCGCACTTCTACTTTTAACACTTCTGGTAATGAATCCTAACACTCTATTAGGTCTATTTCTAGCCTCAATACATTGTTTCCTAGGTCGGAGGCCTGGGCTCACCCTTACTTCAAGATCTTTTTCACCTTCTGATCTTTTCAGCGATACATTGCGTATGGTGTATCTATTACCAGGGTTTTTTCTATCAACATTCATAACGCTGCACTTATCAATATTAAATTCCATCTGCCATCTGACTACCCACTCATTAAGTTTATCTAAGTCTCCCTGCAATATGTTTACATCAGACTGTGACCCAATAATCATACCTACCTTAGTATCATCAGCAAACTTGCTGATATCAAAGCTAATCCCACTGTCCAAGTCGTTGATGTAAATAAAGAATCGTAATGGACCCAAAACAGACCCTTGTGGAACTCCACTTGTCACCTGTCCCCATTCAGATTTAGAACCATTAATTGTAACCCTTTGTTGCCTATCACTTAGCCAAGATCTGATCCAACGAAGAACCTTCCCATCTATTCCATGAGCCTTAACCTTATTTAAGAGTCGCTCGTGTGGTACTTTGGCGAATGCCTTACTCAAGTCTAGGTATATTATATCATAATCCTTATCATTATCTGCAGTCTCATAAACTTTCCTATAAAAACTCAATAAATTGGTGAGACATGACCTACCCTTGGTGAATCCATGTTGTGTGAATCATGGATCAAACTATGTTTTTCTAAGTGCTCTCTAATGTTTTTTGCAATAATAGATTCCAATAATTTACCTACCACTGACGTTAGACTAACGGGTCGATAATTTGACTTTAGTTCTCTGTCTCCCTTCTTAAATATGGGGACTACATTTCCTTTCCTCCACAATAACGGCACATCGCCTATCTTAACCGATTTCCTAAAAATGTGCACTAACGACTCACTAACAACCTCTTTGCATTCTTTTGATACTCTGGGATACACTTCATCTGGTCCTGGCGACTTAAAATTCTTCATTTTATCTATACCCTCTTCCACCATTTCCCTAGTTATCACAATATCTTCGAGTTTCTCCTCATCGCTACCTTTAAACATCTGTTCACTTTCAGGTATTGGCTGTGTATCTTCCTGAGTAAAAACACTTAAGAAATAATCAAATAAATTTTTACACATATCCTCATCCGTATTTAAAACCTCACCCTGCTCTAATCTTAACGGCCCCACTAATTCCCTTGTCTTGGTTTCATATACCTGATATAATCCCTTAGGGTCGCGTTTTGCCTGTCCTGCGACCTTAATCTCATAATTGTTCTTAGCTACTCTTGTTAATCTCTTCACTGTCCTCGCCATCATATTATACTGTTCTTTGCTCACCTGTCCAGCCTTAAACCTTAAGTACATGTTTCCTTTTACTCCAATGTTGTGTTGTAAACTAGTGGTCATCCATTTCGAGTCACTCTTCCTTGATCTTATCTCCCTTTCTATCTTTCTGTCCCTCAATTAAATTCTTTACAAATAATGTATAGTCCTGATCCGCCCCGACCTCATTACCAGATGTATCCGCTCTGACCTTGGAACATTAATTTATCCTACTCCCCCAGTTAATCCCCTCCAGGTGTCTTCCTAATCCTGCATAATTGGCCTTTCCAGCTGTCACCGCGCTGACCTTGGAACATTTCTTCCCCTCCATCCCACACCCCCTGTTAATCCCCTCCAGGTGTCTTCTTAATCCTGCAAAATTGGCCTTTCTGAAGTTAGGTACTTTTAGCCTATTAACACTTATTTTTTCAACTTCCCATTTTAAGCAAAACATGATTTCACAATGATCGCTATTTCCTAACTGTCCACAAACCTCCACCTCTGTAACTAAATCTTCCCTGTTTGTCAGTAATAAATCTAGAGGAAGCTTAAGTCTTAATAGACAGGCCAGAACAATTAATATCGTGACAAGTACTCACTCACTCAGGTGTATGAGTACACACTCAGACTGACATGGAGTCTTAGCTTAAGGCCCCCATCCACGGTGCGATCTGGTCGTACGACCATCGGACAGATCTGGTTGGATCCAACCAGATTGGATCGTGAGTGGGGTGATTTTGGTCTGTCCGACCGACTGACAGCTGGTCGGATGCGACCAAGCAGTGTTTGGTTTTTAGATCCGACAGATCATCCGGTTCAGACCGGATCGCACCGTGAGTGTGCTGATCGTGAGGCCAACCGTCACTTTCGCCACTGACAGCGTCGCGAGAGGATTACCAAGATGAATTGTTTCTTTGAAGACAAGCACTTTTGGACAAAATTCATCCAATTATATAGAAACTTTATGTTTGTGGGAAATAAAAAGTAAAAGAGTAAATGGATAAATATAAGAAAAATGCAGCTTGTGAATATTGGTACCGTAGATAACAGTAAAGTCGCCACCTGCAATCATGTCACCAGTCGCCATATATTACGAATTATAGCATTAATACTGATTTGTATGTGCCACTGAAGATGATACACAGTAGTTTATATCATGACTGTATAATCTACCCTGTTTCAGCGTTGTTTTATGCTTTGTATCTGCGAGTATTATACGGTTTCAAATTTCACTACTCGGTTTTTTTTCGGGGGACGACGACAGCGGTAGGACACTCAGTAAATAAACACTAGATGGCGACTTTATTGTTGGTAGCCACTTTGTAAATATTTTTGTAATTTGTTCATTTATAGCCATACTATGACACAGATGAAGACACAAAATGACACAGACTCTCCGGATAGCCCATATATTCTAACTTTCCTGAAATCATAGATGTAGAAATGTAAATATTAACGCCACCACACGTCTGTAAACAGAAAAAAAAGCTGTCCTGGCGACTTTACTGTTATCTACGGTAGAGAAACTCAAGGAGCGACAGTGAGCGACAGTGAGGCTAATGTTGAAACAACAACAATAACAACAAAACGATATGAGAAGTATGTTCCCGAAATATATTAAGAAAATAACTGCCTCTATGAATTTGGTGCGAGCGCGGATGATGTTTACGCTCCTTAGTTTCCATCAAAAGTAATTCGATCCTCGTTGCATAGGCGTTTTCTGTGGGGGATTTTTAGTTGCAACCGGAAAATTTTCGGTTGCAAACGGTCACAACAACAACAACAAATGATTGCGGGTCGGGCCAATCATCTTCCCTGGATGGTTGAACAGGGATCGAAATTTGAGCAACCGAAAATTTTTCGGTTGCAATCAGGATCCCCGCAGAAAACGCCTTTAACTAGTCTTGAGGTGCGGTCGGATCGTTAGTGGGTGGTAGGAAATCCATCGGATCAGGTCTGTCGGATCAGATCGTACGACCAATCGTACCGTGGATGGGGGCCTTTAGGAGCGCCTGGTATCGCGTCTCCCCCTCTTCTGCCTTTTCGGCCCCTCAGCCGCGTCTTATAAAGGAAGGTTTCTTTCTTGAACAGTTGTTTAAACAGGAACTGCTGAGTGCGTGGAATGAGAAGGTCCGCTCGCTGTTCACACGGCGATGACGCAAACACACCCAACGTTAGTTGTGTCTGTCCATGTGTGCATTTGCTTATCAACTAAGATAAGTGGCTTTTAATCCACAGGCACACACAAAACACTGACTATGCATTCCCAAGAATGCAAGCAGCAGCGGAACAACACGATTATATCAATGTCAACATTATCGAGGGAGGATGATAGTGTCTGTCCGAGCAATACAATAACAGCTGTGTTGCTGAAAGAGGTAGACACACGTACATACACCTCCAACACGAATACATTCTCTCTCTCGCTCTCGCTCTCGCTCTCGCTCTCGCTCTCGCTCTCGCTCTCGCTCTCGCTCTCTCTCTCTCTCTCTCTCTCTCTCTCTCTCTCTCTCTCTCTCTCTCTCTCTCTCTCTCTCTCTCTCTCTCTCTCTCTCTCTCTCTGTGACGATATTTAATCGATAAACGCGGCTTGTGTCAGAGCCGAGCCACCAGAGCTTGCGGCTAATCGCGGCTTGGGGACGGATCGATCGGTGACGGATTTATCAGGTGACAGGATGACGAGGGTACGGGATGATCAGGGTACAGGTTGGACAAGGTCCAGGTTGACTAGGTTACACTTTGATTTGGTACCCAATTGGCTTGAGTCTCATATGACTTGAGACCGAAATGTCTTGGGGATCATTTGACTTCATTACCAATTAGTACAGCAGATATGTGAATTATTTGGCTGAATTGTGACTTTGATGATAGAAGCATGAAACTTGGTACACAGTAGGGCATGCCTATGGGAAGATATTTGGCTATAGGGCCATTGGCGATTTGCCCTGTGACGCAATTGGTGGCCATTTTCCAAGATGGCCGTCATCCGCTGTTATAGTCTCTCTGAAATGTTACATTGTAGTGATAGGATAACTGATTTATTGGTATTATGTACATCTTATCAATAGTTTATATAAGTCAACTATGGTTGATAATGCCCTATATCCTTATTCGATTATCATAAAGCACTATCTGTGTAATTTTAGTAGGGGCGTTATAAGAAAAAATGGTGTAACATATCGTTGTTTTGGCTTACAGGTGTGTAACAGTGTAACTAACGATGGAGAAAATCTACAAGGTGGTGGACCCTGTACAGCCTGGTACATCAACACATTGTCTAACAACAGACTGGAGCAAGTGTATTCTGTGCCAGGAAGAAACATCGGAGGTGCTTCACTGTCCAGCTGAGTCCAGACGTGGCACACACGGAGCTGGTTATAAGACAATTGCTGACCTTGTGGCTTTCAGTAGGATTGGTTGTTTGCCACGAACTCTAAATCTATCACGCCTTGATGACGGTGAGGGCATTGAGGCAACACTACAGCATTACAAAGTCAAGTGGCACGACCCATGTGGACTTCGGTATAACAAAACAAAACTACAGCGTGCAGAGAATAAGAAGAGACCCATAGAAGATGATGCAGATGACTATAAGAAGTTCACCCGTCAAAGTTTGGGAAAGACAAGTATTTCCATTGGAACATGCTTCTTCTGTGGCAAACCTGCACCAGCTGGAGGGTCATTGTGCAAAGCATCAACATTCGGGGTTGATGCCCGTGTCCGACAATGTGCCTTCAAATTGCAGGACAGACAACTACTTGCCAAATTGAGTGAAGGAGACCTAGTTGCACAAGATGTCCAATACCATGTACAGTGCCTGGTCTCATTATACAATAGAGTAAGAGAAAAAAGAACATCTGAAGAGTCTGATGTGGACACCGTGAACCATGGCATTGCATTTGTTGAACTGATATCCTATATTGAAGATGCCCGTAACGATGCTGTAGTTGCACCCGTCTTCAAATCAGAGAGAAGTCAGACAAACAGCTAAGGTTATCATCTCTGAAGAATGACTGCTCACTCTTTTCTAGATTGTACATTGCCTCCCAAATACGCAATAGTGATCTGTATGAGTTCTTCCAGCACGAAAATCAGGCCTGGCCACCAGCAATGTCACAGATGGGTGTCATGAGAACCGGAACGAAGAGTGACCTGTTACCCCGCTTGGAAGAGTTTACTACTGTGAAAGAGAATGTCTCCAGTCCTACAGTGGAGGTCACCATCCTTGATGGAGCTGCCATCGTCAACATGCTGCGACCTGGGACTGCAAAGACGTTCCAGGATTATGCCAATGATATTTTCATGCCGTTCATCACTTCACAGCTTCAGCATGTAACCAGATTAGACATTATCTGGGATGTATACATCCCTCAAAGTTTGAAGGCTGGCACCCGTAGCAAGAGAGGAAAGGGATTTAGGAGAAGCGTCTAGCCATCAAGTGCAGTTCCTAGAAACTGGCAGGAGTTCCTACTCATCAGTGACAATAAAACTGAGTTGTTCTCCTTCTTGACAAAGAATGTTGCAGGCATGGACACTGACAAACAGGTCATCACCATACACCATACTGATGTACTTTGCATAAATCGCCAAGATGTTTTGGGTCTAGCTCCATGCACCCATGAAGAGGCCGACACTCGCATTATGCTCCATCTAGAAGATGCTGTTCGGCAAAAGCATAACAAAGTGTCAATACGCACAGTTGACACAGACGTTGTAGTTCTGGCCATAAATTCAACCCAGCGCCCCGACATCTCTGAACTGTGGATTGCCTTTGGTGCTGGAAAGAGCTTCAAGTTCATCGCCGCTCATGAGATAGCCAGAGCACTTGGTCCTGATCGGTGTGTTGCATTGCCAATGTTCCATGCTTTCACTGGGTGCGACACGGTGTCCTGTTTTGGAGGCAGGGGCAAGAGGACCGCATGGGCCACATGGAACACATATGGAAATGTCACCCCAGCATTCTGTGCCTTGGCTGCTAGACCAAGCCCACAGTCAATAGAAGAATGGCTGGGACCACTGGAACGATTTGTGGTCCTGTTATATGATCGTACCAGTAGTCAGGAGTGTGTCAACAAGGCAAGGAAGGAACTGTTCACCCAGAAAGGCAGAGCAATAGATGGTCTTCCTCCTACACAGGCTGCACTCATCCAGCACATCAAGAGGGCTGCCTACCAGGCTGGTCACTGTTGGGCACAGATGATGATCGCAGCTCCAGAACTTCCATTTCCAAGTGAATAGGGGTGGAACAAGGTCCAGGATGGCTACGAAATATGCTGGACAACCCTACCAGAAGCCACGAAAGCTTGTAGGGAACTCATACGTTGTGGTTGCAAGAAGGGCTGCAGAGGACACTGCAATTGTCGGAACGCTGCTCTGCAGTGCACTGCACTTTGTGTCTGCGGTGGACTTTGCACTGACTGATTTCCTAGAATTACTATATTTGGAATTATCTACCATACTAGACTTATATAAACTATTGATAAGATGTACATAATACCAATAAATCAGTTCTACTATCACTACAATAGAGTTTAGCTAACATTTCAGAGGAGCTATAACAGCTGATGGCGGCCATCTTGGAAAATGGCCGCCAATTCCGTCACAGTGCAAATCGTCGATGGCCCTATAGCCAAATATCTTCCCATAGGCATGCCCTAACTGTGTACCAAGTTTCATGCTTCTATCATTAAAATCACAATGTATTCACATATCTGCAGTACTAAATCGCCTTAGTATCAATTGACCTGCACCCGTAATATGTGAATGCCACTGTAGCTATTAAGCAATGATTAGCGACTATAACAGGTACTGGGGCATTGGATGAGAGGTATCGGGATATACTTCAACAGATATCAGTATACACTATAAGAGATACTGGGATACATACTCTAACAGGTATACTGTACTGGGAAACATCCTCTTGAACAGATAACAGGATACATAATTGATAACGTTACTGGAATAAGTCATGATCTATAACAGGTACCGTGATGCAGACTCAAATAAAGATACCTGGATGTTTTATTTTATTTTTATATAATTGTATGTGTTAATGACTTATGGATTTATGTTTATACTAATAGGCAAGTTGTGAACAGCTGAATCTCTGTGAATATCTCCACATTCTTTTAAAAGTCTACACTACGCCTGTTTACTATACTAATCGCTTGATGAACATTACCGGTTTTAATGGTTGAGTACGACGAGGCAATTTTTTTTTTTGTAGCTCTCTTGGATTAAAAATTGTAAAGTTTATTATATTCTAACTCTCTCTCTCTCTCTCTCTCTCTCTCTCTCTCTCTCTCTCTCTCTCTCTCTCTCTCTCTCTCTCTCTCTCTCTCTCTCTCTCTCTCTCTCTCTCTCTCTCTCTCTCTCTCTCTCTCTCTCCATTCGTTGCAATTAAATGTATAATTATGTTCTTAAGGCAATAAATAATTCTGTGAAGACAAAATTCAGTACCAAAGGGTCAAATATTTTTACTGTCAATGTCTTCTGCAAAGACTAGTGATTAGGTAGCCAAGAGAGTGGCGGACCACATTATCATTACCAGCCTCAACATCATCATCCATCATACTCGTTTACGTCATATAGCCTCGGTGTGTATGTGTGTGTGTGTAGAAATATAGTTTTTTGCCTTACTTTTATTCAGAATCTTTTGATATCTCAGTGATGTGGCAAGGTTTTGATCTTTTGATCAGCATAGCATGTGCTTATAAAGTGTCAAAGATGGCCATATTGATGGGAAGTAGTAGTAGTAGTAATAATAATAGTAGTATTAGTAAAAGTATAGTAGGAGTTATTGTTATAGTAGTTGCAGTAGTGGAAAGTTTCTCTCTTATAAGCCAAGGAATGTATTGCTTCATCTGATCATATTTCAATTAAAGTATATTTTTTCACGTGAAAAAAAGTGTTAGTTTCATGCATAGTAGAAATCCCCTGAATAGCTTTGAAATACATACACACAAAAAGGCCTATTGGCAATGCAATCTTTCAACAAGTCTTTTAGGTTCTCCTATCAGTTGTGATTAATAGACACATGATTGCTGAAGGTATACAGATATTTGTACAGTTTTGATGTTAACAGCCTCTTACATGACAATAAGGCAAGTGCAGTCATATCTTTAGGAATGTATTGAAGACAGAGCAGGCCTAAGCCTTTATGGGGCTCTTGCAAATCTTATACTAAAATTTCTTATTGTTTATGTGTTGGGTGTTTCACATATAATATTTCAAGCTCTCTGGGACATTTTAAGCGCTCTTAGGGTCCTTCTGATGACCGTTGGGGCCCTAAATAGCAGCGTATGTCGCTTATGCCTTGGGTCGGCTCTGATTGAAGATATGGTCAGGTACCCACAAATTGTTAGAGTGCATTGTGTGATACCTGCCGAATCCAGGTGAAGTTTGTATTAGGGACAACAAGAGAGACGAACGGTAATATATCAAGTGTAACAGAGTGCCAGTAGGAGGGCGAGTACCTGTCTGGAGTTGATTTGTGTTTTATGTTCAGACTGGCAGCGGTGATGGTTCGGAGTGTGAGCCGTGTCTCATCCAGTTGGAAGAACGCCTCATCAAGAGTTACCCAATCTGGTTCCTGCCCGACCTGCAACGCTCGGGCGCCGTTCATCTCCTCCAGGGCAAGGACGAAGGGGTAAGTGTCCTTCCTCTTACCTGCAGTAGGTTGTTAAAGGTTGAAGTATTTCTTATAGATATGTGTATTTTATGTCCTTCAGAGACGTTTAGGAGCCATTGACTTCGAATCATCAAGTATACAGTTCTTGCAGGCCAATAACTCACGTTACCGTCCGGTGCTTTACTCTCATATTATTTTTGAAGTATATATTACTTTTATTGCCGTTTCCTTACCGGGTAATCTTACCATACCTAATGGATTTGTGGCATCATATAGTGTATGCCTATATAGTTGTTTTTGTGCCATGAAATATATAAATTCAGGTACGTGAGGTTAGGTTCTATTCGCCTATTTTTCTTCATTTATTCGCTTTTTTTAGGTTAAGTTAATTAAGTTATAGAGCAAGAGCCCGGGGTGGCATAATTACATGGAGTGACCAGGTGTTTGGTTGTAATTTTTAAAAAGAGTATATTCTGAAATACCAGAAAAATCGTATCTTAAGGGTACAATGTGCTGGACAAGTTCATGGGGTCAAATCAAAGGTCAAATACTCCCTAGGTATTTTATTTTCAATATTGTATTTCTAATGACCATGCTCCCTTATATAAAAAAAAAAAAAAGGTTTCACAATAGGGTTTGTTTTATTTAAAAGAATAACAATATTTCTTTCTTTGGTACAATAAAAGTAAAATACCTAGGAGCAGTATTTCATATGGAAAATTTGACATGAATAACCGAGATAGTATTTTTTTACGTATATATAAAATACATTTTTTTGTAACTTTCTTACGTTTCAATCTACATATTTGTAATTCTAACACATTATAGATAATGTATTTGGCTAATGTTGTTGTTTTATACATACATTAGGTAACTTGAGTTTGAGCGTGATATTGCATGCAAAAAGTAAGAAAGGGTGTGTGGCGCGGCTCTTATGAGTCACGTCTATTGGCCCAGCTAATTCCGCTGTGTTGTGCTGTTTACCATAAATTTTGTTTTTTATTCCACTATCCATTATCATGAATTATACTATTAATGATTCTATAATTATGCACAAAATATTTATGACCTAGAGACAGTATACCAAACTACTCATTTTCAGTATCAGTATCCTCATCAGACAAAGCACTATGTGTGACATTCTCATCATTGTCACCATCATCTTCAAATGAGTTGTCTTTTGCTAATATATCACTGATTTTCGCAGGATATTGTGGGCCTTCAAACCAAATAACCTCCATTTTATTCTCAGCTGTAATTCGCCATCCATGGTTCAAATATTCAATTTGAATTGGGATTGGGATTTCTCGCATTTTTTCACAGATTTGTAACATAATTTGTTCTTTTGATCTTTTGATGAAGAACATCTTTGTTAGACACCCAGGGTCACTAGATCTTATTTTACTCATAGGGCATTCTTCATTTTAGGGGAGTATAGTGTCTTGAAAATAATAATTCTAGCATCATTAACACTCCTTTCGTTGTGGACTCCATACATCCCATAAACAAATTTATCTATAACTGCAAATACATTGGGTTTCACATTTTCACTTGTCCCTTTGTTCCTTGTTCCCTTCCCAATCCCTTGTTCAATTGACATCTATGCCATTATAAAGATGTGCCCCATCTATTTTGCAACACACCGCCCTAATTACGCAAGGTGGGTGACAAGATTTCACCTATATTTGCTGAACATGAAAAACACTCATAAAGGTATTCGGGCTACATTTGAAGGTGGGGCTCTCTCTATTCGTCGAACACAAAAGAATTTATCTCGTACTGCCGTAGACCTTACACTGGAGCAAACTGCTAATAATGATGCAGCATCACGACAAGGTAGCATTGCAGCATTCACCCAGTGTGCTAAAGCTAGGAAAAGATGGACACACGAAATCTTTCCGGGGGGCTGTTGTAGGAACTCTACTTGAAATGGCTGATCTTACCTTTGCTGATACTGTTTCACAAGAATTCAAGCTATCTATAGAATCGCAAGGGATAACTCAGACCTAAAATCTTCCATATAAAGTCTGGAGGAAACATTAAACATTAAATCCATTTAAAGAAAATCTCCCTGCCCTTTACTGTCTCACCACTGGCCGTGCAACATCAGAGGATGTATACAGAATGATCTAAGTGGAGTTGTTATATAAATTGGGAATAAATGGTATCAATAATATGTAACAGAATGTAAGAATGATGGAAAGAAATGTGAGAAGCCACTCAAGCGCAGCAAGATAAAAAAATTCACATATGATGCAGTTATGTCAAAACTTTCATTCAAAGACAGAAAAATTAAATAAATTAGTGCATACGTGACATTTTTGGTAGATTCTTCTTTCTTGCAGCAACAAAAAGTTAACCTTGGCTAATGTCTTGTCACTTCCACTCACTGAAGTGTCCTTGTTACTATGCCACATTACTGGGGCAATAAACAAAACACACAAATTAACCTTAACGAAGAAGTTAGTAGCAGAGGGAAATGTCAATGCACAGCCTGAACATACTGATGTATATATTCTTGATACCATGTTCTGCCTCCGCACTCTGCCAGAGTTACCCCCAACTTTTGGTGCCATTGCCAGAGGGACACTTCAGTAGGATTGTACCTTTTCTAAGGTTGTCCATATTGTATGTGACACCTACTTAGACAGACCATCAATCAAAGACAATACACGAGAGGAAAGAGGAAACAATGATGCAAGGTCCACGTTTACTGGACTCTTTCAACGGAGGCCAGTAAACTTCAACCAAGTCCTCTTATCAGCTTCGTTCAAGACTGCACTTCTGTATTTTCTCTGAGATGAATGGGCATCTTTAATTAACACCCTTTTGGTGGTTTGGTGGTTTGGATTTGGCTACACCAATATTCTAGAAGGTCACACTGTTTATTTCTCCTTTGACAACACTTGCTATTTGTACATAACCCAAAATGGAGTTACAGAAAAAACATGAAGAGGAGGTTCTGAGATGTGAGCATGAAGAAGCAGACACCAGAATCATCTTTCATTCTGACTTCATTGGAAAACAATTGCTAAACAGTCATCAGAATGTAGTTGTACGCGCTAGTGATATATATGTCTTCGTACTGCTCCTCTATCATGCAAGCAGTTTGAATGTCACCATCTGGATGGATCAATCAATCAATCATTGGGGACATACGCCGGGGGGCGCGTCGCCTCGCCCACCCTTCGATGCCACTCCCGGGGGTCACCACGCGCGAGTCCCCATACAGGCTCCTTTCCCATACCAAGCAGCTCTCGACAAGAAACATCAACTTGCCCCAGCCACGAGCCCTGTGGGCGCCCCCTTGGCCTCCTCCACGCCGGATTGTCTCTTACAGATACAACCCGATGGGAAGGATCGGTTTCAGGGTAGCGTGCCACATGCCCATATAGCCGAAGTTGGCGCTGACGGACTATGCAGGTAATAGGCTTCGATTCAGTATCACGGTGCAATCGCTGGTTTGACACTTAATCATCCCAGGGATACCCCATGATTCTTTGAAGACCTTATTACCAAAGGCATCGATTCGCCTCTTCAAGTTGCTATTTAGTGTCCATGTCTCACAACCATAGAGTAAGACAGGGATCACAAGAGACTTGAAGATCCGGATCTTTGTCCTCCTGCACAGGTACCGACAACGCCAAATACTCCTGCTGAGCGAGTCCATAACACCGTGGGTTATGCCAATCCGTCGTAAGACTTCTTGACGTGACCCGCCGTTATTATGGACTGCGCTACCAAGGTATGTAAAACTTTTCAAGATATCAATGTCCACACCGCACGCATGAACAGACTGTACTGTTTTATCTAGTAAGCCTCCAAACACCTGGACCTTGGTCTTAAGCCAGGAGACCTCAAGTCCCAAAGGCTTTGCCTCCTCGTGCAGCGCCTCGAGAGCCATCACCAGAACCTCCAGCGACTCAGCAAAGATTACTGCATCATCAGCAAAAGCAAGATCAGTGATCTTGGTGTCGCCGAGGGATGCTCCACAATCACTTTGATCTACAACTTTGCCCATCAATGGGGCAAGGACGCACCCTTGCCTCACTCCTCTATTCATAGGAAAGAAGTTGGATACACTTCCCCACACTTCACATCACTCTCAATCCCAGAGTACAGACCAGTCATCAAACCAATGGTCCTTACAGGAATCCCGCGAAGTCGCAAAATATCCCCGAGTGACTCACGATGCACTGAGTCAAACGCCTTCTTGAGATCAACATAGGCTGCAAGCATCCCCTGTCGAAACTCACGTCGGCGTTCCGCCAGGACACGAAGCGCTAGGATACGGTCCGTTGTTGACTTATCAGGCGTGAATCCAGACTGCTGAGGTCTCTGATGCTTCAGCAGATGACTGCGGATCCGTGTCAGCAATAGATGGGCAAGCATCTTGCCTGGCACGCTGAGCAGTGTAATGCCGCGGTAATTGTTGCAGTCCTGACGGTCCCCTTTCCCTTTCTAGATAGGGACGACCAGCCCCCTCTTCCAGTCAGGAGGAATGGTACCTGATTGCCACACGGCAGTCAGGACAGCATGCAACCCGCGGATCATGGCCTCACCCCCAGCTTTGATAAACTCCGCACTGATATTACAGACACTAGCTGCCTTTCCACACCTCAACTTTGCTACAGCCTCTCTGACTTCGTCAAGAGAGGGTGCGGTTTCGTCAATGGGATGATCGACATCCACTACCCGTAATCCAGTGGTGTGAAGCTGCTCAATTGGAGGGTATATTGGCTAAAAATCGTGTAATGGTGGCCAAATTACAATGGAAATTACGTTATGGGTCTCAAGGGGTTAAACTGTGTAGTAATACTATCTCAATCATCATTGTCTTTGGAGAGAACCTTTCGCTCACCGGGCACGTCCTTGAAGAGGACGTGATTTAATTACCACGCTGACCTGTTCCCGCTCGCTACCTGCTACCTGCGACCTTCCACGAGGTCGCTACCTACCAGGCTGCTTACACCTCAGTGACCTTACCTGCAGATGCAGACCTCCTCTACAAATACACACGAACAAGCAACCGTTACACTGGTGATCAGTGTTGGTCCTGGTGAGCTGATTCCTTCTCCTGTATGACTTCTCTGCCCTCTGGACTCCACGTGGCTTCCTGACGTGCATCGCTGCTGCTCTTTCAATGGATGTCCCTGGCAGCCGCGTTTTCCCATGGTATGTCAAGACTTCTCGGGCGGTCCGTCCTGATGCCTGACCACACCGCCCTCCTTCATCCCCTTTGTATCTGGCGTATATGTTCCCTGCTGTCTACATCGATGTCGCTTCCTGTTGTGGCGCCACGCTTCTTCGGTCTGGTTCGTCCTTCTGCACCTTTGTCAACTGTTCCAGCCCCGACGACCCACGCCCACGTCATCGCGCCCACAAGAGAACTCAAGTACTTTGTTAGCGTGTGATTCTATGTCGTAACGCCTCGTGGCCCCGCGTGTGATATTTTCACTTGGGCGTTGAAAAGCTCACATTTGTGTTAGCCTGTGCATTGAAAAGCCTTAAATGCCTTAATTTTGCTTATTTCCGTGCTATTCTTCGTGTCAGTGCTCCATAACGCATTCATTTTGGCCTCTTGAAGGCCAAAGACAGTTGGGAGTTGGGAGTGAGTGCCTTATTATTGTTCTATGTTTCTTAATGCATTCAGTTTGGCTTCTTACACACTTGAAAGAGCCTTATTAGTGTTCAGTGTTTCGTAACGCGTTCATTTTGGCCTCTAGACACGTGTGAGAGCCTTGTACTGTACGTATAATTTTTTTTCCACGCCCCTGACAAAATGGCGATTTCTGAGAACACCCACACGCCCGCCACCGGGGGGCTTCCCCCAGCCCCCCCTTCTCCCTGTATCCGGACCGCCTGGTCGCCACCCTCACCCCCCCATCCCCTCACCCCCCCTTGCTGCACCCTCGACCCTGGGTCACGTGGGGTCGGAGATTACCCCCCCCCCCCCGTCTCCTTCGCCCCGCCGACCCTCGCGGTCAGCCCGGGAGATAATCTCCTTGTTTCCTCCGCCCGCCTCCCCAGATGTCGGCCGCCCATCGACGCTCATAGCCGCCGCTGATGTTGGCCGCCCCTAGATGATGGCCTTATCGCGCCCATATTGTTTGATTTTGCATGCCGTGTCATTATTTCCCTTTTCGTGACTTCCTTCTGGTTTATGAATTTCTTTCCCTGCCTTTTCTGCTTCTATTTGCATGTTTGGTTGGTTTCTTTCTACCCCGCCTTACCTTTGTGGTTTCGTTTTGTTTTAGTTCATATGTTGCATGCATTTTATTTTTGTGCTAGCGCTTGGCTGATTTTGGTTTTCTGTCACTTTTCTTTGTGGTTCACATATCTTTTCCACTTCCCTTTGTGGTTTGATCTACCTTTTGCTATTTATTTTGCTTTCCTTCCTTGCATGCATTTTATTTATGTGCTCGCACGTGACAAATTTTGGTTTTCTGTCACTTATCTTTGTGGTTAACATCTCTTTTCCACTTCCCCTTGTGGCATGTTCTACCTTTTACTTTTTATTTAGCTTCCTTCGTTGCACACATGTTATTTCTGTGCTCGCACGTGACTTCTTGCTATTTTCACTTATTATTATGATTATTAGTTCTCTGCATTCGCCTCCATTTCTTATCTTGTGGTATGGTATTGCTTTAGCTCGTTTATAGTTTCTTTACACGCACGTCTTTTCTTTGTGCTAGTAATTGGCTCCTTTTCTTTGCATGTCATTTTTCATTGTGATTCTGCCTGTTTTGCTTCTACCTGTGGTTGCTTGTTGTACTTCCTTGTATATGTATTTTGTGTGAGCAGTTATTATCCCTTTTTGTGTTGCAATTGAATTATTTATTTTCCATGTTTGCTATCTGGCAATTATGTACCTTGTTCACTTATTATTGTTCATGTTCCTCTCTGTTGTATAACGTGTGGTCACGTTGTCCTTTTTCATGAGGGGGAGGAATGTAATGGTGGTGTTAGTAAACATGTTGATATCTGGTAACCGCCGACTGTTCGCACGGCGTCATGCTTTTGTCTTCGGGTGTAAGGGGTGTTGTTTTGTTACGCTCACCAACTGCTCCGAGGCTTCAGAGTCGGCGGCACGGTTCAACAGAGTCGACAGCGGGCCTGCCATGTAACCGAGCGGGAGTTCCTGCCCGGCCGCCACCCTAGCCAGTAGCCAGCCACACTACCTACACTACCTACTCATACCTGCACTTCAATAATTGCACTTGTTAATATTCTTTTGCACAAGTTAAGTTTGCACCTACGTGCTGTTTACGTGACCTTATACCATGGCGCAGTGATATAGTCTAGTCAAAATATGACCTGAACCCCTCTCACCCCAAACAAATTGCAAGAAATTGTTTTATTGCATTATTTTGTTGTTTCAAGTGTAAATAACGATACAACAAAAGTTTACCAAAATTGGGTTACCGAAAATGGGTCAAAATGGCGTCATGCTTGATGGCCGCCTATGCCACTAGAAACACCTAATATTCCAGTTAGGAAGGCGGTTAGCTTTTCCGTACTTTGATAAGTGTTCATTTCAGTGAACAAGTGACTTTGGAAAAGTCTAAAAAACAATAACCCCATTATTCTGGGCTCTCAAAAAGATTATAGGCGCAGTCATAATGTCGTGACGTCATCCTGCAATGACGCAGATGATGACGAGATTTGGTTGGTACATGCACGGAACTTATCAAGGCTGATCGCACAGGATCCTGGGTTATGCACCTCCACGCCATCGCTGACTGTTTGCCCATATTCGCCGCAGCTGGACATGCAAACTACTTAAAATCGGCTTACCTTTACCTCCAGTCCATGCAAAAACTAGAACAGGATCAGCCATTCGTCTTCCATAGGTTCATGAGTGGCTTGCATGTCATCAGGCGTACTGATCAGTACTGGGCTGGCCTTGGATGTGACCTGGTTATCGAGCAAGCTCTTATGAGATCCCTCAAAACTACAGGTGGACTCACACGAGGAAGTGGAATGTCCGACCATCAAAGGGCCCTGTGGACCATGTCTGTGCAAGTGTCTTCAACGTACAGTGAGGCAATGCAGATTTTCACAGGCCAGAGCTTCGTCACCAGTGAGCAACATAAGGAGGCAACAGGGTCAAGGGTGAGAAGAGATCATGAAGACCTGGAGAAAATTGCAGACAAACTACAAGCATTTTCTCCTTTTGCTGATGAAGCATCTTTGCACAATATTATAACAGGTGTAAACGCAAATGAGGATGTGAACGTCCATGACCTGTTTACTATCGGCAAGGAAACACTAGCAAAGATGGAAGGACAGTCGGTGTTTTCCTTTACATCCAGAAGGAATATGAAGGCAAAGACCTTGGCATCAGCGTCGACAATCAGAATTGCCGAAGACAGAGCAATAGACTCAGTTTTGTTGTTCCAAAGGTTACTCGTAGTGTCTCAAACTGCAGAACTTTCACTCGATGAGATCATGAACTACGAACTCTCGCCTTATCCTCAAGCACTCTTTGAAGCAAAACAAGTCTTACGGAAGGCAGACAAAGCACAACTGATGCACGCTCTCAAAGCCCATGTCACAGCCATTTCGGATGAAGCGGTCCTGGAGACTGCTCCTGAAGCAGAACACAATGTCTTAGATGGAGGTTCCCTTCTTCGTCGGCTGAAGTGGTCTGATGGAAGGACCTACACCTCTATTGCCAACGACTATGCAGCATTCACTGTGAAACACTATGGCAAGGCTACGGTAGTCTTCGATGGTTACAGTGGTGGTCCAAGTACGAAGGACAATACACATCAGCGACGGGGACAAAATCGTGACGGTCATAAGGTGAATATCACTGAAACAACCAAATTCACTGGAAAGAGGGAGGATTTCCTTTCCAATAACGAGAACAAACAGACACTGATCCATATGATTGCCGATCGCATAAAAATCAGAGGATGTCATGTGATACATGCTATGGGAGATGCTGACTTGGACATTGTGAGGACAGCAGTATCAATGTCATCTGAAAGAATTACCACGCTCATAGGCGAGGACACGGATTTGTTAGTGCTACTGGTTCATTACGCATCTCCGAGCGATGGTACAAAGCTCTACTTCCGCTCAGATAAAGGGAGTCCTACTGTAGTGTATGACATAAAGGTCATAAAGCAGGTTCTAGGTAGCGAGATCTGTCAAAGTCTGCTGTTTCTGCATGCGTTCACAGGATGCGACACCACTTCCAGGATATTTGGAATTGGAAAGCAGTCTGCTCTGCAAAAGGTGATCTAATCCTGCAAAGTTGTGCAAAGATCTTTAGTACACCTGGATAAGACATGGATGTTATTGTAGACTCTGGGTGTGCACTCATGGTGTCTCTGTTCAATGACAAACCTGGGGACAACATATCTGCTGTCAGATACACCCGTCTTTGCAAAACAGTGAGTGCGGCCAAAAGCTTCGTGACACCCGAACGACTGCCTCCAACATCGGCTACAAAGTATCATTCTCTGAGAAGCTATCTCCAGGTAATGCAATGGATGGGCAAGGGTGAGGATATTGACGTCACTAAATGGGGGTGGAGCCTACAAACCAACAGACGACTAGTTCCAGTGATGACGGACACTGCACCCGCACCAGAAACACTCCTGAAAATGATTCGCTGCAGCTGTTCCGGTGTTTGCAACACACACCGTTGTACTTGCCGAAAGCATGGACTAGACTGTTCTCAAGCATGTGGACAATGCCAAAATGGTCATTGTTACAACACGCGCCAAGATCCAGTATCAAATGATGAAGGGGAAATGTGAAATATGGAAATATGAAGCATTGGTCGCCATCTTTGTATGACGCCATTTTGACCCATTTCCGATAACCCAATTTTGGTAAACTTTTGCTGTATTGTTGTTCACACATTAAAGAACAAATAAACACCATAGACTATATAAACACTAGACTAATAACAGGAGCAGCGTATAGTTGGTAACACGCCAAG
>JACEEZ010006826.1:276640-279140 GCA_016584305.1 Chionoecetes opilio
AGTAGCCGACGGCACGGTGGAGTCCACGGAGCACCTGAGGCTGCCAGACGGTGTGGCAGTGGGCCGGAACTCGTAGGAGCCGGGGAGGAGTCAGTCACTGTCCTTGTGGCTAACTTCTCCGACGAGACTCGCACGGTACCGGCTGGTGCCAAGCTGGGCACCTGTGAAGAGGTGGCTAGTCAGGCGGGGCCGCGAGGTAGTGAAGAACCGGGTGCTGAAGGTACTCTACCTGACCTCCTGATTAACTTGGCGCAGAGGAGAACCACCCACCTCACCTCGTGGCAGCAGGAGAGGATGCGCGACACCCTGATGGAGTATGCTGGTGTCTTCAGCGAGGGTGACCTGTACCTGGGCCGCACGGGCCTGGTAAAGCACTACATTAAGACAGGAAGCTCCCCGCCCATCAGACACGCCCCACGGAGGATCGCGCCAGTCAGGCGGAAAGAGATGCAGCGGGCAGTGAAGGAGCTGGAGGCGCAAGGAGTAGTGGAGAGGTCCGATAGCCCGTGGTCATCGGCGTTGGTGCTGGTGACCAAGAAGGACGGCTTGAGGCGCTTCTGTGTTGATTACCGGGAGCTCAATGACGCCACCAGGAAGGACTCCTACCGAGCCCACCGAGATGACAAGGCCTGATACATCGCCCGTGACGTCACACCATCTAGTGCCCACCCGCTCCGCTCCCCGTACAAATTTACCTACCAAATACATGTTTATCAGTATAAAAGATATACTGTTATCTTCGGAAATGTTTTTTCTTTAATATTATCAAATAAAAAACCGGACAACACTAAAGAAATGCCATTATGAGACTTAAGAAATATGCATGAACTTAAACTCTTTGCCATTTAATATTTTGCGAGAAAACATTTTACATGGAGAATATCAATAGAAGCGGAATTTAGTTAGCTTTCCATTGATATATTTCGATTTCTGATAAATGAATTAGCAGCATGCATAAATTAGCGTTAACTAAATTCATAACATCATGAAATCGGGTAATTTCCTACCTAATATATGTTTATCAGTATAAAAAATATACTGTTATCTACGGAAATGTTTGTTCTATAATATCAAATAAAAAACCGTAAAACACACTAAAGAAATGCCATTATGAGACTCAAGAAATATGCATGAACTTAAACTCTTCGCCATTTAATATTTTGCTCAAAAACATTTTACATGGAGAATATCAATAGAAGCAGAATTTAATTAGCTTTCCATTGATATATTTCGTTTTCTGATAAATGAATTAGCAGCATGCATAAATTAGCGTTAACTACTAAAAAGATCATGAAATCGGGTAATTTTTCCCGATTGATGATGTTATTTATTTAGTTAACGCTAATTTATGTACTGTATTCTAATAAATTTATCAGAAAACGAAATATATCAATGGAAAGCTAATTAAACTCCGCTTCTATTGATATTCTCCATGTAAAATGTTTTTGAGCAAAATATTAAATGGCGAAGAGTTTAAGTTCATGCTTATTTCTTGAGAGTCTCATAATGGCATTTCTTTAGTGTGTTTTACGGTTTTTTATTTGACGATATTATAGAACAAACATTTCCGAAGATAGCAGTATATCTTTTATACTGATAAACATATATTAGGTAGGTAAACTTGTACGGGGAGCGGAGCGGGTGGGCACTAGATGGTGTGACGTCACTGGCGATGTATCAGGCCTTGTCATCTCGGTGGCCTCGCTCCTACCCTTTGCCGCGTATCGATGATACTCTGGACGCTCTGGCAATGACGCCACCAGGAAGGACTCCTATCCTTTGCCGCGTATCGATGATACTCTGGACGCTCTGGCAATGACGCCACCAGGAAGGACTCCTACCCTTTGCTGCGTATCGATGATACTCTGGACGCTCTGGCAATGACGCCACCAGGAAGGACTCCTACCCTCTGCCGCGTATCGATGATACTCTGGACGCTCTGGCCGGCGCCCAGTGGTTCTCCACCCTGGACCTTAAGTCGGGGTACCACCAGGTGGAGATGGTGGAAGAGGACAAACCCAAGACAGCATTTCCCTTTGGCCAGGGGCTCTGGCAATTCCCCGTTATGCCCTTCGGCCTGTGTAACGCGCCAAGCTGCTTTGAGCGGTTGATGGAGAGGGTCTTGGAGGGACTGCACTGGAGGACGGCCCTCGTCTACATCGATGACGTGGTAATTTTTGGAGGCACTTTCGAGGAGGAGCTGGAGCGGCTGAGAGAGGTGCTGCAGCGGCTGGGGGATGCCAACTTGAAACTCAGCCCGAAGAAGTGTCTCCTTTTCCAGCCTGAGGTGCCGTTCCTGGGGCACATCGTCGGCAGAGACGGGGTGAAGACCGACCCCCAGACAGTGGCTGTGGTGCAGGAGTGGCCCGTCCCCACCAGCGTGGTTGACGTCAGGAGTTTCTTGGGCCTTTGCACCTATTACCGGCGCTTCGTCCCCGAGTTCGCCCGTGTCGCCTCCCCTCTCCACCACCTCACCAGAAAAGGGGCACGTTTCGAATGG
>JACEEZ010006826.1:281640-286640 GCA_016584305.1 Chionoecetes opilio
TGTCGGTAGTGGGATTTTGCTGGAATATTGAGGTGAAAAAAGGCAGGTATCGGGAAATTCCTTTGTATGGCTTCGGGGGAAGACACGATGACGGACCGTGCTGAATCGGCGGCACAGCCGTCCCTGGCAGACCTTATGGCGGTGATGCAAGACATGAGTGTTACTTTGAGTGTAGAACAACAGGCGATAAGGCAGGAAATAATTTTGACACGGCAGGAAATAAAGAAAGAAATGGATGCTAAGTACACTGAAGTGAAAATTGAAGTGCAGGGGGAAATAAACAAGTTGAAAGAGAAAGAAAGAGCAGAAAAGTGAAAATGTGGCACGCCAGCTGACGGGCATCGTGATGCAGCTGGGTGACAGACTGATTGCTGTGGAGGCGAGAGGCGCGCAGGGCAGTGGCGCTGGTGTTCAGTGCTCAGTGGCTCACTGAGGCTGTGAAGCGCTTGGAGGATAGAGTGAGCGCCGTGGAGTTAAGTGGTGATCGCGAGCAGCAAGCTCTGAGGGGCCTGTTGAGTGTCAAGGTTGAGCCTGGAGACGGTGAGGAGGATGGAGTGAGTGAGTGGGACGGCAGGAGTGTCTCTACGTGGCTGGGAGGTGGTGCGGCGTACAAGGTGTGCAAGGTAGGCCAGCCGCCCGTGAGTCAGCGAGGCGAGCAGCACTGCTCCATTCCTTCACCGCTGCCGGTCCATCCTCGGCCCGCGACGCCTCCTTTTATCCCCGTGGCGTCGCCTTACACTCCTCCTGCTTCTCCTAAGGGTCATGGGAGCAGGATGATACGACGTCAACCTCAGGAGTTTGACGGACGAGTGTCGCTGGAGGCTTACCTCGCCCACTTCGAGATGCTGGCCCATTGGCCCAAGCTCAGGGATGGGACCAGCAGGAGAGGGCTGTGCAACTGGTGTCGAGCCTAAAGGGACCAGCGATGGAGGTGTTGAGCCAGCTGACCCCCGCTCAACGCACCTCCTACGCCAGCGTGGTGTGCGTGCTGGAGAGGCGCTACGGGCATCAACACCAAGCAGAGGTGTTCCGGGCCAGGTTCCGGGCCAGAGTTAGAGCCCGGGGAGAGACGCTGCAGCAGCTGGCCCAGGACTTAGAAGACCTAGTGCGTAAGGCGTACCCAGGAACCTCCGAGGAGCTGACAGTAGTGCTGCTGAAGGACCAGTTCGTGGATGCACTGGAGGACGCTCAGCTAAAAATCTACGTAAAGCAGGCACACTTGAGTGACCTGCAGGAGGCCCTGGCCCGCGCACTTGAGTTTGAGTCCTTCATCAAGACTAGCTATGGGAGGCCCAGAGTAGACGCGGAAAGGGAGCTTCGTGTTCGGCAAGGTCAAGTTAAGGACCGGCCCAAGAGGACCAGCGCGAGGCAGTTCCTCGGGGAGTGCTGGAGGTGCCACCAACCAAGACACAAGAGGGAAGACTGCCACGGGTCCCCAGCCTCCCCACAGTCCCGATCTGCAGAGCGAGTGGGGCAGTATTTGTACCAGCCCTGCTGCTGGGGATGTGGCGTGATGGGCCACCTCTCCCAGTCTTGTCCCGAGAAAGCGTTGGGAGGCAAGACAGTGGAAACGGGAAATGGCAGCTGGCTGGAGAAGAAGGGCCGCATCCAGCCGGTCCCATCCAGGCCTTTCTCCCGGTAAGAAGTTACCAGACAGCCGCCCATAGCGTGCAGGGGGAGGGTGCGGTCGACGGGAAGCCGTGCCGGCTCACTGTGGATACGGCGTCGGAGAGGACGTTTGTGAGACCGGACGTGATGTCGACGAAGAGCCCACCTGTGGCGGCCCAGCGACTGAGTGGTGTCACGGGGCACTGCACGGAGCTACGCGGACCAGTGGTGACCAAGATACAGATTGGGCCCGTTGAAGAAGAGCTACCTGTGTACGTGGCAGACATAGATGACTCATGCCTGCTGGGCCTGGACTACCTCCTGCAGAGCCGCACCAGCATGGACTTCGGAGAAATGAGCATGAAGGTCCAGGGGAAAAAGGTGCCGCTGTTGGAGGCGAATGCCAGCGCCCAGGTGGTGGCTGCCCAGACTACCTGTGTTCCTACGAGGACGGAGACATGGGTGAGTTGCAAGCTGAGTCGTAAACTTGAAGGTGAGGCCTGTCTGGTGGAGTCCTCTCCTCTTTCCCAGTTGCAGAATGAATTGCTGGTAGGGAGGACGTTGGTGCGACCGGATGACGAGGAAGTAGCCGTGTTGATCGCTAATCTCGGCGATGACGAGCGGTGGATACGAGCTGGAGCTGCGAGGCTGTGGAGCTGGCGCGTGAGGCGCCAGGCTCTGGACACGTCGAGACGGCAGCTACCCATGGCTTGGCAGCACACCTGGAGGACCTATGGAGCAGGAGCATGGTGTGCTTGGACATGGAGCAAGCGGTTCAGCTGGGGAAGCTGTTGCAGAAGTACGCTGATGTCTTCTCGTCAGGTGACTTGGACCTGGGGCGCACGAATCTCGTCAAGCATCGCATCGACACCTGTAACCATCCCCCCATCAAGCAACCGCCCCGGAGAGTTGCCCCTGCTCTTCGTCAAGAAATGGAGAAGGCAGTGGGTGAGCTCATTGCCCAAGGATTGGTGGGGAAGTCGAGCAGTCCATGGTCGTCAGCTGTAGTTCTGGTTAAGAAGAAGGACGGTACGACAAGATGCTGCGTGGACTACAGGGCGTTGAACGACGTGACAGTGAAGGACTCGTACCCCCTGCCTCACGTGGATGACACCCTAGATGCACTTGCGGGAGCGAAGTGGTTCTCAACGTTGGATCTGAAGTCTGGTTACCACCAAGTTGAGATGGCGGAAGAGGATAAGGAGAAGACGGCCTTTACGTTCGGTAGAGGCCTCTGGCAATTCCGTGTCATGAGCTTTGGGCTGTCCAACGCCCCTGCGACATTCGAGCGGCTCATGGAAAGGGTGCTGGAAGGCCTGCAGTGGGAGACTGCGCTGATATACTTGGACGACGTAATTGTCTTTGGCCGCACCTTCGAGCAAGAGTTGGAGCGACTAGAGGAAGTTTTCCAACGGTTGCGGGCAGCGAGTCTCAAGCTCAGCCCCAAGAAATGCCTACTGTTCCAGAGGGAGGTGCCATTTCTTGAACACGTTGTGGGTCAAGATGGAGTGCGAGCTGACCCACAGAAGGTGGCTGCGGTGAAGGAGTGGCCAGCTCCGACGAATGTAAAGGAGGTACGGAGCTTCCTGGGGTTTTGCACCTACTATAGGAGGTTCGTGAAGGACTTCGCCAGTATTGCAGCACCTTTAAATCGGCTGACCAGGAAAGGTGAGCAGTTCCGGTGGGATGAAGAGTGTCAAGAGGCCTTCAAATAGCTGAAAGGGGCTCTAGTAGACGCACCAGTGTTGCCCTACCCAGACCCCAGTCGGCCGTACATCCTGGACTGTGATGCAAGCGCCGAGGGGATTGGGGCAGTGTTCTCTCAGGAGAACGATGGTCGAGAGCACGTGGTAGCGTACTACAGCCAGAAGTTCAGCCCACTGAAGAGAAACTACTGCGTCACCCGGAAGGAGCTGTTAGCTGTGGTGAAGAGTCTGGACAACTTCCATTCATACCTGTATGGCGCTCAGTTCACGGTGATAACTGACCATGCGGCGTTGAAATGGCTCAAGACCCTGAAGAACCCTGAAGGGCAGCTAGCGAGATGGATCGGAAAGCTCGAGCAGCACAACTATAAGATGGAGCACCGGCCTGGCAGGGTGCACAACAACGCAGACGGCCTCAACAGTCGTCCCTGTGAGCCTGAGTGTCAGCACTGCCACAGCAAGGAAGGGCACGTGGAAATGTGTCGCAGGACTGCGGTAAAGGCAGACTCGACGAACAGCTACGAATGTCTGGAGTATGATCAGCGTGAAGACCCAGACATAGGCCCCATCGTTAGGTTGATGGAGCAGAACACCAACAAGCCATCCTGGGAGGAGGCTGCAACGTTAAGTCCAGCCACCAAGCACTACTGGGCGCAGTGGGAGAGTCTGCGGCTTGGTGGAGGAGTGCTCCTGAAGGAGTGGATAACAGCGGATGGATGCATACGCTTCTGGCAGACAGTGATGCCGAAGAAGTTGAGGGCAAGAGTGCTGCAGGAGGCACACGATGGCGTTACAAGTGGCCACTTGGGTGTGAAGAAGACGCTGAGTCGGCTACGGCAGCGTTTCTACTGGGTGTGTCTGCGGCGTGACGTGGAGGAGTGGTGCCGGGCTTGCGACACCTGCAGCGCCAAGAAAGGCCCTGGACGCAAGACACGAGCCCCTATGCAGCTGTACCAGGTGGGGGCACCCATGGAACGTGTAGCAGTGGACATTGCTGGACCATTGCCTCTGACTACCTCAGGGAACCGTTACATCTGCGTGGCCATGGATAATTTCACAAAATGGCCTGAAGCTTATGCACTGCCTAATCATGAAGCCACGACTGTTGCTGGAGTATTGGTGGAGCAGTTTTTCACACGGTTTGGTGTGCCATGTGACCTTCACTCCGATCAGGGCCGTGAGTTTGAGTCAGCTGTGTTCCAGGAGTGCTGTCAACTGTTGGGGTTGAGGAAGACAAGGACGACACCCCTGCGGCCCCAGTCAGACGGCATGGTTGAAAAGTTCAACTGGACGCTGGCACAGGAGCTAGCGAAGTACTGTGGCGAAGGACAGACCCAATGGGATCGGAAGCTGCCAGCGTTGCTCATGGCGTACCGTTCTGCTGAGCATGAAGCCACGGAGTACACTCCAGCCAAGCTGATGTTGGACCGGGAGATTCGCCTGCCAGTGGATCTGATCACGGGACGCCCGCCAGACGAGGAGCTGCCTACGGTGAGAATAGACTATGCTGTGGCTCTGCAGGAGCGTCTGGCAGAGGCACACCACCAAGTGAGGCACAACCTGAAGTTTGCCGGAGAGTCAATGAAGCGACTGTACGACCGAGGCACCAAATCTACGGGCTTCGTTGAGGATGACTTGGTGTGGCTATACAGTCCCTGGAGACGGAAAGGCCTTTCACCCAAGCTG
>JACEEZ010006826.1:291640-371640 GCA_016584305.1 Chionoecetes opilio
GTAGATATAAGGCACACAGCACAAGTGTTATGGCGGCTAGACGAGGCTGGAAAGACTACGCGTCACTACCACCAGATGGCGCAGGGTTGCCAACCCTGCGTACACCGCCAAATTTGAACTAAATTTCTGCCGATTTTCTCAGTTTTTGAAATAATTATACCTAATTAATGTCTGGGTCGATTAGTGCCGTTGTTTTGAGGCTGCCGTTGTTTTAAATGCCGGTTAAATGAGGTTCTACTATATATATAAAGCTGGTAAGGACAGACAGGATCGTGAGCGGCTAGCACGTCGTCTTGTTCTTTGTTATGCATGTTTTGTGTTCTAATCATCCTGTTAAAAACTACTGGATGAAGGAGGTATGTGTGTGTATATGTGTGTGTGTGTGTGTGTTCCACCTGCAACGTACGCATGCAGGAAGGCTACTCGCGGCAACAATATTAACAGGCCATGTTGTCAAGCCAAGTTGTTTTCTTGTAGTGCGTACCGCGTTACTACATGTAATGGCGGGGCCAAAGTTACTGATATATACTGATATCAGTATAAATCCCAGGCTCACGGATGATGGAGGAACGGCAGGTGCCCTTATGCCTTTCTTGTTTTCTTTACAGTGACGAGTTACCAGTTCAGCTAAGGCTTCCTCGCACCATCCATGAGGCCAAGACTCGCCATGAACTCAGCTCTCTGTCACTCCTTGGACAAGGTAAGGAACAAGTACCTGAGCATATATTGTTAAGTATCTTAATGAATGTACAGTCAGTACAAGAACTTAACTCACTTTGATGGATGGATCAACTTTGATGTTACACGTTTATGTATTCGTCTTAAGGTGTCTTTCGGCATGGTTACACCTGTCTGGCTCATTGTGTGAGCTAATTAACTGTAACACAACGACCAATTCAAAGAAATAATGACCGCAATTCAGCTGCTGAGGCATCAGTACTTATGTCACCACGTAGCAGGAAACGTTCTCGTTAGTAAAACCATCTTGCTTATCTCCTATACAGCATAATAGGGACAGTATTTGAAAATGTGAAAATATATGAGTTAGGTTCATAGGAAGAGCATAATAGTATGATCGCCATACTACGATTTACAGAGGACCGGTACCATTCTCCACACTATAATATAGTCTAGTCAAAATTTTGAGATATGTCACTGTATAAAAATTCACCGGCATTTTTTAGTAAAAGTTGGGAAACACACTTTTCTAGGGGTATTTTTTGTGCTGAATCCATTTTTGGTGTTTGCCAAGCTGTATCTCTAACGGTTATGCAACCAGTGCCCTATATTTAAGATGATACCCCATATTATTACAGTAATTAATATGTCCAGAATAATTACATTCAAGATTTTAATCAATAGGTCCAAACGCATTTATTTTTACAAGAATTTTGTTCATACAGTTTTGTATCCCAAAGCAAAATTTCGTATATGAAGGCACAAGAATGAGACAAAAAATCCACTGTAGAAGGATAAATGCTACCTTGATTGTAGGATTTTATAAAACTAATCATAAATCTAAATGATAAAATCAAAGGAATGCTACCGTTAACAATATGCATTACTTTAAGTGTGATCACATGTAGCATTGCAACGTTGAGCAAAATGAAACAGGCACATGTGAATTATTATGCTACTTAAAATTACCATTACAATTACTTGCTTAGCTTAGTTACATGGAACTTGACAAAAATCATTTAATTTGTAGAGATGATCTAACTGTTACTACAAATATCATCATTTGTCCTACATTTGCATGATCTTGGGCAACGCAAATGAGAAACTTTGCATTTACATCGAGCACTCATGCATCTTGTGGTGCATCCACAGCTTATTATTTCCAAACATGAATCTGGGACGGGAGGTAGAGATATGAGAATAGGCACCAATGACGTACCATCTAACCTCCATCCCATTGTTTCTGGAGAAGGCAGTTCTGGATAAATCTATTGTGCTTGTCGCCACAAAGCTGTTTGGTAATGTGCTCGTTTGATGTGAAGAAGTAAGGCATCACTCGTAAGTGGCAGACTCTCCAGTGGATGGGACGTCACAAACAAGATCTCCCGAGCCTTATTCACTGTACTTACATTGGGTACATGATACACCTTGCAGATGAATGATTATGCATTCTTTGCAGTATCTTCCTCTAGTTCGACTTTACCAACACCTTCAAGTAATTTGATGTTTTTGGAGAATTTTCCAGCATGTTTTCTTTCCATGGCCTGAGAAGTATGAAGTTGTGTCACTACCTGTGACAGCATGAAAAGCTAATATGGCTTCCAACTCGGTGTCATTGAAATGAAGTCGGTCTACAATGGCATGTACAGGAATATATTTCCTCTTAGTAGCAGTTCCTGCCCTCATCCACACCTTTGTACAGTGCATCTTGTTGAAATGAGCCAACAGTAACAGAAGGATATGTGTGTCACGTGCAGCTACCACAATACTAGAGGGCTGATTTTCAATACAATGGATAATTATTCTCGTATCAGCCTCTTCATGACGAACTTTTAGGTTGTCTGTGTTCACACCTATCTGAGATAATTCCACCTTTTCTTCTTCGAAAAAGCCCCCCGACACTACACTAATCTTATTCTCTGGGGCTCTACGGATCGCCTCTTGTGAAATAAAATTTGCCAAGTAAGTTTTGTTGTCAGGGTATGCCATGAAATTATCCCATTTTGATGGTAATGTAACATCTCTGCTCGCAATCAACCGCCGAATGGCTGCTACTCCCTGACCACGTCTAGTTCTTGTATCACACTTGATTGACTTTTCGTAGTACCGGTCAAAAACTACATCAATGCGTTTGAATAAAGTTCCTCCTTTAAGAAAAGCCTCAACAAAGATGTCAGAAAATCTCCAAATGTGGCTGCTTTCTGTGGTTTCCCAATTGAAGAAACTAAAGCTTGGCCATCGATTATCGTGTGGGTGTTGCACCAAGATCTGTAACATCTATGCTGGTAGGGCAGGTTATTCCTGCAGTGAGTATATTTCAACCAAGTCGGCTTTTGTACCAGAACGAAGTCTTCCATTTGTATCTGCCAACGCCTGTGGAACTGAATAGAGTTCATGAGACAATATCTCAGAAAGATTGACCTCCCTACCGCTTTCGTATGCTCTAATTAGGCGTTCCATGATATTTCTGTCAGACTTGATTGCTTTTTCTGTACGTACCTTTCTGTTTTGAATCTTTGTATTTGACCTCATAATGTGATAAACACGTGAGATACTTGTTCTTTGGCAAAGGATCTCTAAATTATCTTTTCTCGGCTCTTGAGCCATAAGTCTCTCATCTATGAACTTGTGTACCTGTTCTTGACCTTTAGATCTGGCATTCAACAGGTCAGCTTCTATTTCTTTTGTGGTAATGTCTTTTGTTGCAATATTTTGAAGATTGTCACATATATCCTGAGAGAAAAGCTTGAATGACTTAAAAGTTGCCAGGAGGTTGTCCTCGTCGTAGCTGTCACGTGTTTTCCTTGCTTTAAGTTTAAATGATTCATTGTGTGAGTACTCATCATCACAAATAAGGCCATAAACTTCTCTAGTTTCATTGGTAACATGAGATCGTAGATTGTAAGAGAGTGCCCATCGACTTAAAGCAGAGGATGTTTTGGTTATGCCAATGATACCACCTTTCTTCTTGCCTATGCCATTCAGCCATTCCTGACTGGTCGGGGTCTACTTGGTTGAACTTTTGGATTGTGCGTTGAACAACAAAGTTCCCCTCATCAAATTCTTTCTGCACCTCTGGAGGAAGATGCTGTGCATCTCATTTACATCGACCATACCCCATCGAACATAGATTGAATGATCATATATCATAAAAAAAAAGGGAATCATGCATTGAAATGCATGCAAATGCATTTCCCAGTTGCCTTCTCTCTGCGCACGAGTAAACATTATAAGAATCTCGACCACTTGCATGTAACTCCACCAGAATGTGAAGTTAGGATTCTCATTATATGACAAGAAGTCAGCCATGACATCAATTAATTCCTTTGAAGCCAACAAAGATACCAGTTATCACAGTTATCTTCACTGTTATCACAATTCGATTTTGATATCATGTCATTGTTGACCTCTACTGCTTTAGACTGCACCAAGTTCAGGAGTTCTGTAACGTTAGCTTATGCATTCTTATTGCTTTTGCATATGATTTTCCCTTACCAAGGATGACTTGTTCTGCTGTACGAGGACCAAGGACTTTACTTTCAACCCATGCCGCCAACAAACCAGATAGATGGCTGTGTGTTTTCCAATGACCTAAAGAAGGGTCATGGATATGTGTAAACCACCCAACCTAACAATCAAGAAATCCTGGTAGTCTTCTTTTGCCCATTTTAGTTCCATAAGTTTGCAGTAGAGGGCTTCATCTACCGTTAAAACAACGTTGACCAAGTACATTAGCAATGTACATTCATCTCTGAACCACTGTATTTAGAGTGTCATGTTCATGGGCTGGAGCCTGAATAATGGGCATATAACCTACACTTGTCCCCTCAGGGTTGATCCTGCAGTTCGTTTATTTAAAGTGAGTCCATCCTTCCTTGTTTTCTGCATTTTGTCGTTTTAAGAAAAATACCATGTCTTTAGCATTGGCTTGAACTGCTAATGGATTGTCAACACTTGATTCATTATACCATTCTTTGCTTGTGTTTGAAAATGATCCTGGCTCTACAATTATAACTGTCACTTCAGCAGGTGAAATTTCTTCCATAATTTCAGAACTTTAAGTTTTAAACTATTACTCAGGCTTATAGTTTTGGAAGGTTGAAGATCTTTCAGTCCCAAGTCTGCTCCAGGTCCTCTTTGCCATCTAGCTACTTAAGTGGCATGGAAGCTGTTTTTACCATCAAAGTCGCTATCGTTGATGTCTATGTTGTCACAAGTAAAATTAACAAATCTGTTTGGAATTTTTTTGGAGGCAGCACTGCCCCGGTTTCTGCATCCATTGCGTGCAGAGTTTTCTGCAAATGATGTGTCGACCTGCAAGAGGTTTGGGTAACTTATAACATGTCCAGGTTTGTGAAAAAGCTTAAAACGTTATTTAGATTGTGTTGCCTGATGTAGAGTGCATGCCAGTCCTACGTGCTTAGGTGTCCAATGCTTACCACCACTGACATTGTACACCAAGTCTTGAGCAATACTGAGAATTCTTGTTTGTGTGTCATCCTCAGTCATCTCATCGACCATGTCTACTGGATCATCCTCCAAAAGACTCTGTCCACCAAATATAAGTCATAAGAACAGAAAGAGACTTTTTGGAACACATGATATCCTTTCATCTTCATTAATTACAAATCCTTTGTACACTGGATGTGCACGTATATCAGCCCTTAGTCTCAAAGCCACATATATCATCTCCATAAATCCTTCGGGAGGCTGATACTTTGGTATCAACATGGGTTCTTCTTCATCAACTAAAAGTTTAGACAAGGTGATATGTCCAAATTCAACTGGTGAAGTGTGATGAATTCGTATGTCTTTAGCAAACGTTGCTTTAGTTTTTCTTTAAAGGTCTGCTGAGGAAGGAAGAAGGAATAAATTGCTTGGCATTTTCTGCCAGGTCACAATACCTATTCCATACTTCTGAAAGCTGAAGCACATGAGCTTTTGATGCAGTTACTCAGTTCATCAATAAGCCACTCAATGACTACGTCTTTCGTCTCTGAAGAATCTCTCGTTTTAGAGGTTTTTCGAAGAAAATACATATAGGAAGGGGTGTGAGATTTTCCTTCTGCAGCAATAAGGTCACTGACACCCGTAAGATCGACCGATAGACGTTGGTCAAATTTTGAGGTCTCCAAAATCCTGTCACTCATCTTCATTGTAGTGACTGATGACAGTTTAACTTTCGAGTTTATATCTTGGCAGAATATGCAAGCTTTCTAATTGATAGCCACCGATGAGCTTCGAAACAATGATGATGGCCTGCTTGGACCAGCAGAAGAAGCAATAGAAGCTGATTCTCTTGGCTCCCGGACAGACTGAAGTCTCGATATGTGTGCCCTGCTTGTAAATGAAGCATAACAGGACCGATACCACACCACATTTTGTTCATCTTTGTCATCTAAACCAAGAACACATTCGGTGGCATCTCTGTTTTTAGGATCTCTTAATTTTAACCTACTGTGTGCAGATTCCTTAACTATAAGTAACCCTTGTGCACTTGGCTTTAGCAGTTTGTCCTTGCTTAGCTTTTTTCTTGACATAAAATGCAACTTTCAAACGATATGCATCTATCTCTTTTCAGGCTACACACAGCTTCCATTTTGATAGTTTCGACATTTAAATAACTACAGATATCAGGATATCCTCTGTTCTCTCAACAAAATATTACAAACCAGAAAAAACCCCATCAATATAAAGATAATCTTAAAAAATCCCAATTATTTTTATCAGCAACAATAACGACATGGAACATGCAATCTAAAAAAACACGTTCAAAATTTCCCCAATATCTAACTGTTGGCAAAGTGAGACGGATTCAAATCAGAAGTGACACAGCAAAACCTATATGCCCTAAAGTTTTGATATCAAATAATTAATGTCTTATATGTGTGCCTAAACAACTATATCATTTGTAATTGCATCAGGTTTTCGCTGTGTTGACACCGCGACTTCCCGAGAGAAAATGCACCAAGCCTCCTGTGGAAAGAATATTTCAAGGCTGGGCATAAAGGATGTATCGATGTGCCCCACTCATTCTGTGCGGGCAGTTTTTAAAGTCGCGTAGCTAAGTTTTCCTTCTGACCATCGTAGCGGAGTTAGTATGCGACGTATATAACTCTACTTGGTATAATTTTACAGCTTATATCATTTCCTCGATCACAGTCTATTCTGAAATTCGAAAAAAATAGAGGAAAATACCAAAAATGTGAGTATAACTTCGAAAATATGTGAAAAATTGATACATTAATCGACATAAAAATTTGGCAATTTTATTTTTATTTTTTAGATACATCATTTTTTCTTATCTCATGACGTAGCTGACTAAATTTCCTATCTATTAATATATAAATTATTGTATTTAGACCAAAAATAACGCGTACACACGAATAAATTTGACGAATAATTTGTGTCACCAGGCCTAACTCTCCCACGGCAGTAGATGGGCGTTTCAAGGACACCGTTAGAGATACAGCTTAGCAAACACCAGAAATGGATTCAGCAGAAAAAGTACCCCTTGAAAAGTTTGTTAAGTGTTAAGTTATCTCAAAATTGCCCGAGACTAATACAATAAAGGAGATGTAGGAAAAGTTTTTACGGCTAGTAATCAGGGTAACACAAGAAGTAACGGATTCAAACAGGAAAAACGTAGATTTAAAAAAGAAAAAGGGAAAAATTGATTCACAAATAGGGTGGTAAATGATTGGAATGGACTCAGTCGTCAGGTAGTTAGTGCGGAGTCATTAGGGTGTATTAAGACTGTAGGTAGTATTAAGTAACAGGAGCTACCTCGTGTAGGTCTCACGGCCTCTTGTAGCTTCCTTATTTTCTTATGTTCTTATGTTATGTCTGGACATTATCCAGGAATTCTACGTAGTAAAATCATATGACAGTGTCTCACGCAGTGCCGAGTGTCAGCTATATTATGTCAAATTGAAACAAAGTGGTGAAGCCACGACTAATAAATGAAATCAGGAATCGTGGTTTTCTACATTTCGAAAACTTTGGAGCTCAATATTTTGCACTATCTGAATCATCGCCATCATTTTTTCATCTGAAAAGTTGGCGTGAGCCGCTTGACGGCTGCGTTTGGTGGCAGGCTCTTCACTTGCCATGTCTCTGTTTTTTCTTGTGGGGAGGAACGGCTTCTTTGCGTCTTCATTGTTGTGATATTTGCCTCTGGAAGTCATTTGTATATTTACTTTCTGACAGTGCATTATGATTGGCTAAAGCCCTGTCCAGACGAGCGGGCGTGCCCGGCGGGCAGCGCGGTCGGCGGGCAAATTCTACCGGGCAGTGGCGGCTCGTGGCATAGGGCTGCAGAGCTGCAGCACCCCCAAACACTCCCTGCCAGGTGTATGATGCCTTTAGAGACACAGCAGAATTGATACACTACTAACAAATATATCACAATAAAAAGTCATTATATGTTACTTAATTATTTTTAATACGTTACTGAATGAATTTTCATTAAAACCATACCAAAATTTAAGTTACTTTCATATTTGTTGTACCATTCTGTCTGCGCCGCCGCCGCGCCACTTGTGAACACAATGAGCTGCAGTCGAGGCAGCTAAGTCTCGTCCCTCTCGTGTTTACAGTGCGTGTAGACGGTGTGGTTAAATAGTGCTTTCTTTCAGTACCCTATGACGATGGAAAATCCAGTGAAGTATTTGCAAAACATCAACTTATCCCAGCTGACATTAAATGAAAAGACTGAAATCAAGCGGTACCGACTTTATTTTCAAGTAATGCTGTAATTCTACCATCACCACCTCAGCCATCCCCTCTACTACCAACACTACCACCCCCACCATCCCTTCTACCACCACCACTACTACCATGCCCTGAAATCCGTGAACATCAACTACAACTCATAATTGAGATAGGTAGATGTGTGAAGCTTGCAGTCCCTCCATTGTATTTTATCACGAGCCGCCACTGCTACCGGGCATGCCCGTGAAAGTTGTCCACACGGCTTAATCGATGAATTGGCGGGCGTGCCCGACGATGCCAGTAAGTTGTGGAGTGCGGTGGGATAAACATGGCACCCATTATTACTGAGAGGAAGGAAGAAAGTATTGTGTAGACATCGCAAGTTCCTGATGTGAACAGTGTTACAACGACGTGGGATGTGGGAGGCAAGCCTGCTATGGGTACACAATGTTAACTTAGTCTGGCAGCGTCGAAGCTCCTCAAGCCACCGGGCACCGCCTGGTGATTTCGCTCAACGGGGGCTCGGGCAGTTTGATGGTTAGCCCGTCAAATGTGCCCGATAACGGGCATGCCCGCCGATCAGGCCCGCTCGTCTGGACAGGCCTTTACACTCTCAAAGGTTGATGAAATTTTTCTTATGAATGGCCAAGGGACAGTCAGCTACGTTCCATTCCGAATGATCGGAACAGAACGGAACGGGCTTGAAGATCGCATCATCGTGAGCTAAGAACATTCGGATGGTCCTTTGAAAATACATCTTAGTGGTGTTCGTAGAACATTTGGACGGTCCTTTGAAAATACATCTTAGTGGTGTTCGTTGCCCAAGATCAAAGATGGCCGCTAAGAACGCTCTAAGATTATCTTAGAGGCGGAGAGTTACGAATGTTCAAACATTCTGCCCCAGACCTTTAAACTGAGGGACCAAGACGTAGGGTACTTTAATTTTAAGGGATTTGCAATTGTTATAATAGTGGAAGAATATTTCTTTGTCCACCCCTCACCCCCCACACGGAAAAGTTTCTGAGGACGCCTTTGAAAATAGACTATCCTGTAAAGGTGAGAAGTGTTAAGCCCCACGCCGCACCCGAAGGGGGAAAATGGCGTGCGGGGGCTCAACAGGAGTTGTTGATAGCTCCTGTTTTAGCGGCCTCCCAACCCGCTACGGTTCTATCCAATCGGTCGCTGGTCGTGGCATGACAATTAACCGCGGCACCCCTACCTGAAGGTGCCGAGTTGGGCATAACTCCTGGGTACCGATGAGGTACACGGGGCAGTGCCCGTAACGTCGGAGCTACGGGGAGCTTACCTCCCCGGACTGGTAACGCCCCGGCATTGCCGTGGGGGTGACCCTCCCTTTCCCCCCAAGGTCCCTGACTTGCATACAGCTATCCCGGGGGCATCCTTAATCGCCCGCCCCTATCATGCACTTGTCAATCATGTGAATACATCACCATCTGCTGCGTAGCCTCCAGGAAGACCGGTATGTGGTACTCAAGAGGTCCTAAGGCCCGGCTGGGCAAGTCCCGCCCTGCTCTGGGACCCTGGGGGGCCTCAGGCGAGGTACGCCAGGACGCAGGCTGGAATCAGGGTAGTCGTATTCCGTAGAGTTTTCCTTGTGTGCGTCCCCACACCAGGGGTCGGCAACCTTAGGCACGCGGGCCAGACTTGGCACGCAGAGTGTCTGACGTAGGCGCTGAGTCGCACGAGATTACTCGCTGCAGTTATATCTGCAGTAATACACTATTATCGTCGCGATACCATGTGCACAGGTGATCCCGCTTGAGGCTATAAAGGTTCTGAGTCGCGCGAGATTACTCTCTGCAGTAATATCTGCAGTGATACACTATGATCGCCAGGCGTCTAAAGCGACGCCATGTGGTTGCCCTCAGTGCTAGGAAGGTACTGTCCTGGTGGCCTGTTCAGACCCAGCGCGAGACTCCACCACTGAACAGTGAGGTCTTTGTTCTGCTGGTCTCCTGCCCTCGCCTCCACCCTGATAAGGATCTGCGGCGTCCGCAAGACCTCCTCGCTTTCCCTCTATCGACTACCGTCCTTAGCCATTTTCTCTCTTCCTCCCTTTATCCTTCCCTCCTTCCTATTCCTCATTCTTCCACGTCCCAGCCCTCACATTACCCCCATCCGACGAAGACGGCCGTCCTCGGTCGTGCTTGGGCCTGTCTGCGTCAATGCCTGCAATTAAAGCGAAGGGTCAGAGGAGTCTGAGGGCTGTGGAGGACGTGCGGACGAGGCACCACCTGGAAGAGCGGATGTTGAAGAACATGAGGCGGTGGGATCGGGAGGCTCAGTGTAGGGCTTTGCATCCGCACCATGAACTGTGCGGTCCCCAGTGCATGTGGCATAACAGACCTGGTAAGCATTTGGAATGCGGACAACTGTGAAAGGGCCCATCCATTTCGGGTGAAGCTTGGAGGAGCGCAGGTAAGGAGGGGTTGTCACCAAAATGCGCATCCCAGGATGAACAGGGTTCGATGGCGGCTGGGCTCGGAGGTGGGGTGGACGCTGCACAACGCGCTGTGCTGCCTGAAGTCCGTCACTGAGCGCGGAAAGGTATTCGCTCATGGGGGCAGCCGCAGGGTCCGTTCCGTAAGCAGGAATGTGGCGGTCAGCGGGAAGTGGGGCCACTCTGCCGAAGATGACTTCAAAGGGGCTAAAACCGTGCGGTTCGCCAGGCGATGTGTTGAGGGTTAGCTGGGCTGAAGAGACGACGTCCGGCCAAGCGGAGCGAGGATCATCCACCTTTACTGCGCGGAGGATATTTCCCACAGTTCTATGCGAGCGCTTCACAATGCCATTACCTTGAGAGTGGTAGGGTGACGTGCGAACCATAGAACAGCCCAGGAGGAGTTGGAGCTGGGACCACACGATACCGGTGAATTCCCGTTCTCGGTCTGAGAGAATCCTGCGGGGTACCCCAAAGACAGACACGACACGGTCCATCAGAACCCGAGCCACGGTAGTCCCTGTGTGGTCAGCAGATGGCACCAAGATAGTGAACCTGGAGAAACAGTCGATGAAGGTCATGACGAAGCGTTTACCCCGATGAGAGGGGAACGGCCCCATGATATCCACGGCTACCGTATCCCATGGTAGTGCAGCCTCGATGACTCCAAGTGGTCCAGGCCGCCGTCGATGATCCGTCCCGAGCTGGCAGCCTTTGCACTCGCTTACCACCTCGCGGGCAATTAAGGCTTCTTGGTGCGCCCGGTAGTGTTGTCGGAATTTTGCCAATGTCTTCCGAATACCCAAATGGCCACCCGTTGTGTGGTGAAGCAGCTTCATTGCGTGGCGGGCCCCTTTAGCTCCCAGGGCTAGTCGTCCCTCTGCGTCGAATAGACAATTGTCGACTACCCTCAGTCCTGGTGGAGGTCGGTCGCCTTGTTCAACTGCGACAACCGCGGCCGACATCTCGTCCTGGACGTCAGGGGAAAGAGCAATCAATTGAATGGTGTCTAGCAGCAGGCGGGACAACCCATCGACATGGGTCTGTGCCTTCCCTGGCCTATGCTTGATCTCGAAGTCATATGCCTCTAAGGAACAGGCCCACGTATGGAGCAGGCGGTCTTCCGACTTCATAGAACGTAGCCACTGGAGACTGTGGTGGTCCGTGAAGATGTGGAACTTGTTGCAAAGCAAATAGGGGCGAAACTTCCGTAGTGCCCAGACAATAGCGAGACATTCCTTCTTCGTCGCGCTATAGTTCTTCTCAGAAGTGGTTAGGGTGCGGCTTTCATAAGCGATGACTCTTTCCTTATTGTCTTGAGTCTGGGCAAGGATCGCACCCAGGCCCAGATTACTGGCATCCGTATATAGACGGAAGGGTAGCTCGAAATTCGGGAAAGCAGTGACAGGATGTTTCGTCAGTGCCCGTTTAAGATCGCGAAAGGCTGCCTCACTTTCGGTGGTCCAGTTCCAGGTGACTTTAGGGCTCGTCAGAAAGTATAGTGAAGCGGTTCGGGTTGAGAAGTTCTTAATGTACCGCCGGTAGTAGGCGGCCATACCCAGGAACGACTGCAACTCCTTAGTAGTGGTTGGAGTCGAGACGTCGCCGATAGCTGCCAAGTTCTTCGGGTCTGCCGTGATACCCTCTCCAGACACAACGTGACCAAAGAACGCAGTTTCACGCCGTACCAGGGCGCATTTCGATGGCTTCAGTGTCAAACCGGTGACCTGTAGTCGCTCAAGAACGCAACGTAGGCGGGTTAGATGTTCTTCCCAAGTGGCTGAGAATACTATTATGTCGTCGAGGTAACCAAGACATATTACCCAGTTCAAACCTTCCAAGACTTGGTCCATGAGTCGGGAGCATGTGGCCGGTCCGTGACATAGGCCGAATGCCACTACGTTTGACTCAAAAAGCCGTCCAGAACTGGTGCGGAACGCCGTCTTGTGTCGATCTTCGCGAATTGGAATTTGCCAGTACCCGGCCTGTAGGTCCAGGGTCGTAAACCAGGCCGATCCGTGTAGAGCTTCTAGAGGGTCATCGTAGCGCGGCAGGGGGTGGGCGTCTTTGATGGTCACGTTGTTTAGGCGCAGAAAGTCAAGGCGGAGCCCTCCTTCGTCGTCTTAATGTGGCCTCGTGGATTCCTGTGGCCCCCGGAGAAGAGCCACAGGAGCGAGCTGTGTTGCAGGGACGTCATGGTCTCGTAGAGTTGCACTTCCCGCCCCTGGGGCAACGAAGAGCGCCACTGTTTGCTCCGCCGCGGCCCCGTCATCTCAGGGCAACAGGGGAAGCACAGGGGCAAACGGAGCAGCAGACGGTGGGGCGTCAAGGGCTGGGCGTGTGTTGGCGCGGCAGTGTGGGACTCAGCCACATACTTGAGCGCGTGTAGCGCATCCCGTGATGTGTCGTCCAGGAGGTTGGCCAGAAAGGCTTCGGTGAAGCTCGAAGGTTGTGATGCAATCGTGGGTCGGTTGCCGGGAGATTCTAAATGGAGGCGATCCTTTGCGATCCATTGTGTGGTGGGAACCTGTGGACCAGTGTGGAGGGAGAATTAGCCTAACCCTACATATATATATATATATATATATATATATATATATATATATATATATATATATATATATATATATATATATATATATATTATATATATATATATATCATTCGTGGGAACCTGTGGAGAGAAAATTAATTTATTACCGCAGTCTTCACCATCACTAAATCTGAAATAGAAACACAATTTACACCAGTACTTCCAGAAACGTGAAAATGGTATGACATGACATGGCATGACATTACAGGGCACAGGGCGACGGGAGGGTCCCCGACAATGTACCATGTCCTGTTCTGGTGAATCGATGCCGTTTAAACCCCGTCGGGTCTCCAGGGCCTGAACTTTGGCCAGGAGTCAGGGCGAATCCCCACCGGGACTGAAGGTGTAGGTTATCCTGCATGCCTGTCCTCTTCTTGCCCAGAGAACCGTGGGGGGATTACTAGGTGGGCGCCACTCCTCGGACCCCGAAGAGGGAGGATGTGGTGGGAATCGCCATTCATCAACCCCACGGCCTCACCCTACCTACCTATCACCACCAAGCGCTGGGAAGGCCTTAACAATACCTCAGGTCTCTTGTCACGACCCTACCATACCTCGCTGTTCCGGGTGCTGAGACTTGAGAAGATCGGTGTGCTGCGTATCCACCTCGCCGGGTACGTTTAAACCCCGCGCGGGTCTACAGGGCCTGACTCGAGACAGGAGTCAGGGAGGATCCCCCCGGGTAAGATAAGGATGGGAACGGGTGAGATCGTGGGCCAGGAACTAATTAACCCCGGCCACCCGGCACGGTGCTGATAACTCGCCACCTGGAGGCAGAGATCATTTTTCCCTCCTCATACGATCGAGCTCGTGGGCCAGGTACTTATCCTCCCCGGCCACTAGGCACGCCAGGAAGCCGAGTTAATACTTCTCCTCCTCATACGACCGACCCGTTATCCTCCCCCTAAATGGTTAGTCCTTTCACGCTCAGGCACTTCATAAGGAACTTCCCCCGTGGCCCTAAGCGTTACCTACCTATCCACCGGAGCACACGATAGCCCGCCGAGCCGCTGCAGTCAGCTCGCCGTGCTAACCATATGGTCCCAGTGTTCGTCAGTCACTCAACACATTCATACTATATATGGTGGTGGGCCTAATACTCTTCCCTTATCTACAGCTAAGCCACTCTTCTCTTCTTCCTATTCCTCATTCTTCCACGTCCCAGCCCTCACAAGAAGCATGCAGGCTGTCATGGTCTGCTGCTTCACTGTCATCTTGGTAGCCGATTCCACCAAAGAGGTCTTATTGGCCCTGTTGAGGAATGTAATATGTATTTCTTCTCATAACAGCATTCCTTCAGTATACTGATACAGTGGCAAAAGGGATGACGTAATGCAGTGATGGTTCTATGTGTGTATGTGTGTGCTCAATCAGAAGTATATTGACAACTGTAAACTCATTGCCGGATGAATAAAGCAATGTATGATTGCTAAGCAATGTGTAATCAAAATTTATTAAAGACGTCAGTTTATACGTTTTCTTATATTAAAGACGTCATAATGTTCACATTATATTGTGTTTAATTTTCATTTGAAAGTGATTGAGTAACGTAACAATTATGGTTACAATTAATAAGCTCTCGCTTCTCTCGCTCTTTTTTTTTATTATTATATATTTTATTTTGTACCATTGTAGGTTTTATTGACACTCCATACATGTTTCCGTTCACTGTATATGTACATTTATTGAAGGAGGTTTGTTTATATCAAAATATTAACACACAAACTTTGTACAGTTGTTGACACATCCTGTGCTTCATCAGCAAGAATAGAAAAAAAGGTCCACAACTTTCAGTTTCTTATATTATATGTTGCTGGATTGGGTTTGCAATTATATCTAAGATCTCATTCAGGATCATAGAACCTGTGTATGACATTTTCTGGTGCTTTTACAACATAATTTTTCAAAGGTTCATCACCTGAAATGATCACGATGAAGCAGGCAACCTGAAATTTTCATCAATGACTGAATTTTTTTGGGTTGAAGTAGATTGATCTACATCAGGTGGTTCACTGTCAAAAATATCTCTCATGGCAAGGTTATGTTGGGCACATACTATGATGTGTCAATTTATGCATTTTACAGCTATTCTATGACTTTGTTGGAAGAAAAACAAACTATTAGAATAAACATAAATTATGATGCTGCAGAATGATAAGTCTTGATTTGGGTGTCGGAGGCGATCATAAATTTTGATACACATGGATGCCTGAATAGTATTAATGCACAGGCAAACCTGCTGTTTGGTGCAGCCAAATGTTAGTTGCCACAAGCTCAAATTGATAAAGATAGTGTGTAATCCTGGTTCACTAGACAGTCAAATAAATTATTGTATCATCTTTTGTATGATGGTATAGGTATGACTGTAAAACATAATGGTGGTGACGTAGATTGAGTTGAATACGTAGTTGATATGACTGAATTGTTGTTGAAGGTTGGTGCCAGACCGATGAAAAAGGGGCAAAAGAGGAATACATATGGACATTTTTTTTTTAAGACAAACATTTGGGTTCGGGGGGGGAGGGTTGTGACTGCTCCCGTTGCCCCCTACCCTTGGATATGCCCCCGTTTCTTGTTATGAGTTCATATTATGTATGTATGTTGTTCAAGCAACATGCATACCTTACAAGCAGCATGCATACTACATTATATACACTGGGTTCCCCATATACAGACATTATTTGTTTCAGAGCCCCATTCGTCAACCAAATTGTTTGTTATGTAAGTTTAATCCATAATTATTAATCCATAGATTGTTCAAATTGCAGATCGATGACACTAAAACTTTCTTCAGAAAGATGGTTCATTATTTAATTTGTTCGTATAGCGAACTATTTGTATACTGGAACCCCAGTGTACTATATGTTGTGTGTTTGATTTTTTATAGTAATATGAGAGAACATAATATAAATTAAATTAGTATTTGAGGTAATATGTATTTGCTCAGGTTTAAAATAAATAAATATGATGCAGAATCCTGCATATAGAGACATGGATAGATGTAAGGATGGATCTGAAGGGAGGCTGCCGGAGGCTTAGGAGGGGAAAGGTTGTAAAATGGATAGTAACTCTGTTGATAAAAATTATTGTTATGCACCGGTGCTGAGGGAGTTCAAACGCTAGGCAGATTCAGCAGCACATATAGTGCTTTTCAAAACACTAAAACTGCTGTTCTTTGTTTTCAGAATTTTGGGGGACAGTAATGGCCAGTCCTACAACCAGCACCCCTACAGCCGAGAGCCTCCACAACAATGCCCCAACACCCTCTCCCCGGCCACTTGACTTATCTTTCAGCAGTTTTGGAAAAGGTGGCGTGACACGAGGAACATCCTCCATCAGCCTATTATCTCCACAAACACTTGCGGGAGTGTGTACTTCTGGAAAGTCAATGGGCAGCTCTGCAGGAGGCTCCACATCTCCACTGACACCAGTAAGACCAGCTCCTCCACTACCGTCTCCTGGGGACCGTTCATCCCTGAACCTAAACTTGGCCCCCCTTGAAGAGTTCTTGAAAGAACAGCCAACATTCACCTCATTCCGTTCTCAACTAGCTACTCCAGTCAGTCAGCTAAAGCCCAGCACTCCTGGCACAAAGCCAGTACCTCCACCTCGCTCCAGTCCCCCTGGTGTGCAGCGGATCAGCCAGATTAGTCCACTAAGCTCCCAGAGGTTGCTAAGCAAGCCTGTGCCTGCAGCTAGGTTCAGCCCACCCATAGGATCCGAAATAGGAACCCCCACCAGTGAAAATGGAGAGATAGTTTATCGTCAAAACCAAGCACCAGCGCCACCTCCTCGCTGGGCCCGACCATGGTTGATAACATCACCATCAAATATTACTGTTACAACTACCTTAACCCTTAATGTCAATCAGGTGAAAGCTCTTCCCCTACAGGTTGATGAAAGTCAAGAAGGAATGACTGTTCACATAGCCAATCTTGAAATTTCTCCAAGTAATAACAGTAACTCCTCGTTAAATGTCCAAACCACAACCCATAATGGAAATCAAAGTGGAACATTGAATGGTTATAGGGATGGCCTTCATTTGCAGATTCGACAGCAGATTACCTCACCCCAAAGCACTCCTTGCACACCCTGTGGACCAAGCACCCCGGTTGGTGAGGAGGGGATTTCACGGGTCAGGATGAGGAATGGAAAACGAGATAAAAGGAGACATTCCAACCATTACCATGAGGCAAATATTATTGACAGTAATGCCTTATACTGCAGGTCATCTGTGGTGGACAAGATGAGTGACTATGAGGATCTGTGGTCTAGTCCTCCTCGTGAGATGCCTTCAACACAAAATTCATCTCAGCCCAAAATGTCAACCTTCAAGCCTCGTAATGAAATATCAAAGTCAATGGGGGATTTGAGTGAAATAGCAAAAAATTCAAAATCCACAACCTTCACTTACAATACAGAAACTATTGAGGGTGATGAAAGTACAAGTAACAATGACAAGAATGGCAATGGCAACAGCACAGATTCCGTCAGCTCATACCGCAAGAACTCAAGCCCTTTCTACATGGAGCCGGCAGATGCGCTGAAGGAATTACAGTCACAAGCGAAGATGAACAAAGCCTCTAATGCATTGCCCAAAAAAGTAAATAACCGATATTCTGACTCAAACATTCAATGGAAGACTAGAAAAAAACACAACTCACTAGGTATCATAGATTCTAATGAAGACCTACCTTCTGCATCCAACACAGAGAACTTAGCAAATGGAAGAGCTAATGAAATCAGTAATATCAAAACAGAAGAGGAAACTAATAGAAATATTGAGACAGAATATAATAAAGTCAATGCAAGGTATTTAGCAAATGGCCAGGGAAGAAATGCAGTGCGCAGGCATTCTAAGATTGGAGGACGGAGAAAGCCAATTGCACTCCCAAGAATTGGTATTGACTCTCACACTTCAAATGGAGATCAGAGTGCTGATGTTGGTTGTCACCTTGCATCCTCTTGGGAATACCATCTTCATGGCTCAGATACAGAAGACATGCAGGGTGGAGAGAGCAGATTTCCTGTAGATGATAATGGGGAGTCTGATAGTGTTATCATCCCTGGAGAGAGAACTGTCCAGGATTTAATCTCAGAAAAACATCCAGATCTTGTGCCATCTGATGTGCACTCCATAGCACCAAGCTCAATAACACGCATCAGCGAGTACGACAATGTGGGAAGTCACGGTGCCAATATTCGTGGGGAGGACCAGCACCAAAAAGCACCAAACCGCAAAATTTCACGCAGCATCCTTCCCGAAGAGCGCATCCATCCTCCTCTCCCTACCCACTACTTCCCTTCAACCATAAGTGACTCAGGGACAGAGTTCTCCGAACCATGGGATTCACGCAAATGGGAGCCCTTCATGCAATCTGAGGATGACTCCTCTGTGGATCATTATCCTCGTAGCATGACAGCGACCCCAGCTTTGTGCACCAGCACACTGGAAGACTCTGACATAGGTGGTGCTGGAGTCACTGACACTGACTCATTTGTACATGTGACAGGTGGTGAGAATATAGCTGTTAGTGATGGTGAAGAAGCTGGATCTATTTCAGGAACACCTACATTGTCCCTTGCTCATGGCCACAATCTTGACACACAGCAGCGTTCAAGAATAAGTAAGTACAAAGTTTTCTAAGGAAATTTTTTCTATTATATAAAACCTCCCAGATATGTGACGTGGCACTAACAGAAAGCAGTTCTCCCATAAAGATACAAAATACAATTTGTAAGCTACACATTCCATCCTAAACACATTACCTAGATAGTTTTATGCAAATCTATACACTTTTAAAAGTTATGAATTATACAAAAACATGGATAAGTTTTCAAAAACGAGAACAGAATTACAAGAAATGTCAAAAATTATTTAGCAAAAAGTATAGGTCTTACAAGAAAATTTTAAATTTACATATCCTCCGCAATAATTTTCATACAAGCTCTTGTTTAGCTCACATTCATCCCCTTGGCACTATTGTTATTTTTAGTTTTTCTTCTCTTTTTATTACATTTTCAAATATAAGTATATCCCCGCACATAGATATTTACTTTAGTATACTCATACTCAGGCGTACATACGCATATTTCTTGGTTTTCGGGTCAAATAGTGATATATTTGTTTTGCTATTTGAAATATGTTCTTCCAAGATTTGTCCACAAAGGGACCCCATTGATAAGTAGTTTACTCGCTGTTACTATGACTATTACTATATACTAAAAATGTGGTATACATTGTCTTAATTATTCTTACCTCAATAGTGCGTTGCCCCTATAAGTCACATCGCGGCTTCTCACTATCCATTACACCCTTTTCACACTCCTGGATGCTTAGGCCCATATGACTAAACACCTTGACTCCAACTCTCCATTGCTCTTTTAGTATGTCCCTACTTATTTCACTTTCTAAACATGATGTACCATATTTTTCGGTGTATAAGACTTTTTTTTCCAGAAAAACATGCCTCAAAACCACCCTGTGTAGTGGCAGAATTTTGAATGACCCGCCAGTAAAATGAGGAGAGAGATCTTGTGGCAAAACCGTTTAGATTAAATATAAGTATTATAGGTTAGTTCTTAACAGAACAGCATTGTTGGATGATAGACCATTGTTGGTCAAATTCATTCCTACCCCACTGTAAATGAGAATGAGACGGGTTATATGTAATTATGACGAAAAGGTAGAGATTCCCCCAGTTATTGTAGCAACTCACTTCCCCACTCCAGTAATTCCCGGGTTTTTTATACGAAGGGTTGAAAGTGCCTTGACTTTAGTTCTGATCCTTTTTAATTAACTTTCATTTTTGTATTGAAAAAATCTTTATCACCTTGGAGAAATCAACCACATTGATAAGTAAGCCCAGTATTATTATACATTAAGTATTATCTTATATTCTCCCAGCCCCCTAATTGGACTTTAAGAAAAAAGAGAAGGTGTAGTCTAGGTTGGTAGAATGGAGAGTTAAGGACATTGGCGTCACTCCGCCATACCGGTTTCTATCTCTACATACAGGTTAGTGATGCTCCCATATAATATATTATTTACACCAGTATTTGTAATCTAAGGATCACACTGTTATTAGCATAACTATCCTATAGGACTAAGGTCACTCCGCCATACTGGTTTCTCTCTCTGCATACAGACAGAGACCTGATAAGAGAAGAGATAAGCTCACCCCGGGGAGTTCACCTCATCCCCCCCTCCGAATCACACACTACATAATCCCCCCTTCCCTCATAAATAATGATGTTAACCTCAGTTATTTCCATTGGCTAAAATACTGATTTAATTAGAATAAGGATGTATCCACTGGTGGTCGCCCTATAAGTATTGTGAGTTAGTTTTAGGATGCGGCGTGTTATCCGGGACGAAAGGTACGGCGGCGTACGTCAGCCCTAATATGCTCAGTCCAGTGATGTACTTATATGTTGTTAGAGATTAATTGTGTATTCCGTATTGAGGACATCGGTGAGGCAATGTTAACAGGGAATTCCCGAGAAATTCTCTCTTATGAGTCCTTAGTTTAAATTTTGTTTAGGTCAAATGGACTGCCAGGTCTCGGGCTTTTTTTCCGCTGATGTTGTAGTAAGATTGTAGGACATTGAGATCTTGGAAAGTTTTACATACCTTGGTAGCGCAGTCCATAATGATGGCGGGTCACGTCTAAAAGTCTTATGATTGGCATAGCCCACAGTGTTATGGACTCGCTCAGCACCAGTATTTGGCGTTGTCGGTACCTGTGCAGGAGAACAAAGATCCGGATCTTCAAGTCGCTTGTGATCCCTGTCTTACTCTATAGTTGTGATACATGGACACTAAATATCGACTTGAAGAGGCGAATCGATGCCATTGGTAATAAGTGTCTTTTCAGAATCATGGGGTATCGCTGGGATGATTACGTGTCAAATCAGCGATTGAACCTTGAGACTGAATCGAGGCCTATTACCTGCATAGTCCGTCAGCGCCAACTTCGGTTATATAGGCATTTGGCACGCTACCCTGAAACCGATCCTTCCCGTCGGGTTGTATCTTTAAGAAACAATCCTGCGTGGATGAGGCCAAGGGGGCTCGTGGCTGGGGCAAGTTGATGTTTCCTGTTGAAAGTTGCTTGGTATGGGAAAGGAGCCTGCATGGCGACTCGCGCGTGGCCCCGGGAGTGGCGTCGTAGGGTGGGAGAGGCGACTCGTCCCCCGGCGTGCCCCCAATGATTGATTGATTGTAGTAAGATGAGAATGGCCGGAAGGGTATTACAGGGAGTGATAATTGAAACTATAAAATCAGTGTCCTACGCTCGGCTATATGAATCATTTAATTGCCTAAAGAAAACAACAAAAAAGTTAAATTCTAATCCTTATTGGTAAAATAAATTGAAGGTCCCCTGGCCTTATACTTAGGGTGGTGGCAGCGATACCTTAATCTTAATTTGCAGTTATGTTCAATCAAAACCTGACGTTACTTTTCGATATATTCTCAAAACTCCGACTGTGCTCTGAAATGGGAAAAAATACCAGCACCACACCTGCGGCTAATACACCAAAGGTCAAACAAATGTATGGCTCCCTAGGCATACTGTACCTTGTACAGCAAGTAATGGAAACTATAATCGATATTTAAAAATTGTTATGTGAGCAATTGCCTTAATGGCACCAAAGATAATAGTGTATTAAAAAGTGAGAGTGAACTTTCAAAGGCTATTTTCAGTGAATTCGGTGATGCTAAAGGAGGCTTTAAAAGTGTTTTGATTTAAATATTAAACAGTCATATACCATTTTATTATGGACCTTATTGATTTTATTCTAAGTTAATAACTTAATTATGAAGTATGGTAAAGTATAATTAAAGATTATGCTGATTTTGAACAAATGAAGATATTTTTTTTTTTCTTCTCCTTAAAGATATGTCTTGATAATACTTATAAAATACTTATATAAAATGTCTTACACAAAGGAGTCTTATTCACGGAAAAATATGGTATACATTGTGTTAATCATTCTCTCCTCTTCCATTTTGTTCATGTGATCATACCACTTTAGTACTGCCCTGGTCTGCTCTTTTCAGTAAGCCATGCCGGTTTCTGCAGATATTTCTGACCATGTTTCTCACTCTATAAAACCATCTCGCCCCTTATATTGTTCATAAGAATATAATTTTCAGTACCTCTATTCTTTTTCTTGCCTTTGCATTCACAGCCAAAGTGAACAGTTGGAGCTATGGATCCCTCAAATATGCTCATCTTTGCACCCACAGCTAAATTTATCTTAATCCAAACATCAATTAGTGCTCTTTAGACTTGAGTTCCACCTCAGCCTCCATGGACATATTTCAATCAATATCCACCTCTAAATATATACAAACTTTTTGACGTGTTTTAACCTCTCGCCATTCAATAATATATCAGTACCTCCTTCCCTACTGCATTTCATCAGTTTGCTCTCGGCCACATTTGCTTTCAGCTTTCTTCTGTTACACACATTTCCAAATTCTGTAACTTTGTAGTTTCTCCCTGCTATCTGCAACAAGTGCTGTATCGTCTACAAATAGTAACTGAATCACTCCATACTGTCTCTGATCTCCATAAACCAGTCTAACCCTTTTCTTTGACCTGAGGTTTTACCTCTTTTTACCACTCCATCCATATAGATATTAAATAAGCATGGAGTCGCCACATCCCTGTTTCAGTCCAATCTTCACTAGGAAGAATTCACCTCATTCCCTACCCACCTACACACATGCCTTACTTTCTTAGTTGTGGCGCATTATCTAGACCTGCATGGAGAATGATGTTTATGAAAACACCGTGAACAATTATTTAACAAGACTTTTAGGTATGTGGTTTTAGCCAACACTTTATATTTTTCAGTGTCACCTCAGCTCTTGGCTCTGAGACACAGACAGGATGCCGAGAATGGTGAAGCCATAAGGGCATATGCTGTGGATCTGGGCAATGACACATCAACAACTTTCAACCAAGCAGTGAACTACTTCATTACCTGCACCTTGGAAAGCCCTGAAAAGGACCCAGCCATTGTCACTCGCAATGTGCGACAGTTCATGTCAGGGATGAAAAATTATTTGGTAACAAGTGGAGAGAAGGAATTTGAAGCAATTGTAAAGAAGCAGCAAAGTAATGTGAGTCTTATGTCATCAACGTGAATTTACTAAGTCGGTGGAATATTATAATTATAAGGCATTCTTTGGCTTATTTTCTTACGTTAGTGGAATTTTTTTATAAGTTATTTATAAATTGAAATTATATGAATATAATAATTTATCGGAAAAATGTTTGTAATACACTTGTATTAATGAGTGTACATATTCTTTGAAAAAAATAAGAGTACCATAACTTATCACAGGAACCAGGTTCAGGGGTATTTTATATTTCTGTATGATGTTAACTACAATTATTAGGGTGCATTTTTTACTTGGAAATATTTTTATTGCAGCTCAAAGCAACAGAATTTCTAAATTTGGATGCAATCTTGGAGGACGTGCTGGTTCGACTTGTTTTGCGCCCATTGTGGAACCACATAAACAAACTCTTTGTGGACGCATACTCTGCCAATGGTTCCATTCAGCAGCTGGCTAATAACATGAAGTATGCCCACTCACAACAGTACATTAGGCTTGGGATAAAGGTTAGCTACTCAGACTTGTTCCACAACCTTATAACATTTTCAGAAAATATTTGTGCCTGCACTTGGTGAGTTTGAAGATATGAGTAGGTTGATTTTTTTTTTTTTTTAAACAGTTCAAGATATACGAGTATGTACCAATCAGTTATATTTTAATCTACAAGTGGTTGGAGAATATTACAATCTTTAGTGGATGATGAAACAATATTGATATAGGTTGTATCATGTTTTAGAACCTTTAATTTATATCAGTACGTATGTATATCAAGTATCGACATCAATAATTGCAAATCTTTCACAAAAATCATAAATCTCAGTATAGTAAGATGAAGACCAAAAAAAAAGGAAGCCATCAGTCATGGGAGGGAATGTTGGAAGAAGTGGTCCATAACATCTGGCAACTTGGTTCCTTGCACACGTCATAGAAAACAAAAGTCGGCCGAGATGCGCTACTGAGGGTCCATCCGCATTGAGAACTGTTGATAATACTGCTCAGTATACTGGTAGTAGTCATTATTGGTGAAGAAAAATGGTTTACGAGGTTAGAAAAAGAAATAATGGAGGAATCAGTACTCAGAACTCAGTGTGGTTGTACGATAAAAGAAGATAAGAACATACGAAAATAAGGAAGCTACAAGAGGCCGTGAGACCTACACGAGGTAGTTCCTGTTACTTAATACTACCTACAATAACCTTTCAACCCCATCCATAAAATTATCTAGCCTCCTTTTAAAGCTCCCTAATGACTCCGCACTAAATACCTGATGACTGAGTCCATTCCAATCATTTACCATTCTATTTGTGAACCGGTTTTTCCCTATTTCTTTTTTAAAGCTTTTCCATTTTGAATCCGTTACTTCTTGTTCTACCCTGATTACTAGCCGTAAGAACTTTTCCTACATCTCCTTTATTTTATCCCTTAACCACTTAAACACTTATATCAGATCGCCCCTTACTCTACGCCTCTCGAGTGAGTGTCAATTTAATAGCTTCAATCTCTTCTCATAACTAAAGTTATGAGTCCTGAAGACCAACACTGAAGACCGTGAACTGAATCGCATAGTCTAGGTGAGGTCTGACTAGAGCCAAATAAAGCTTTAGAATAACCTGAGCACTTCTACTTTTAACAATCCTGGTAATGAATATTAACACCCTATTAGCTCTATTTCTAGCCTCAATACATTGTTTCCTAGGACGGAGTTCTGAGTTCACCCTCAGTCTCAGATCTTTCTCGCCTGATCTTTTCAACGATGCATTGCGTATAGTGTATCTATACCAGGATTTTTTCTACCAACATTAATTATGCTACACTTATCAATATTAAATTCCATCTGCCACCTGACTACCCACTTATTTAATATATGTAAGTCTCCCTGCAATATGCTTACATCAGACTGTGATCTAATAATCCTACCCACCTTAGTATCATCAGCAAACTTGCTGATATCACTGCTAATCCCACTATCTAAGTCGTTGATGTAAATCTAAAATATAGTAATGGACCCAAAACAGACCCTTGTGGAACCCCACTTGTTAACTGCTCCCATTCAGATTTAGAACCATTAATTGTAACTCTTTGTTGCCTATCGCTTAGCCAAGATATAATCCAACGAAGAACCTTTCCATCTATGTATTCCATGTGCCTTAACTTATTTAAGAGTCTCGTGTGGTACCTTGTCGAATGCCTTACTAAAGTCCAGGTATACTGTGTCATAATCCTCATCATTATTTGCTGTCTCATAAACTTTCCTATAAAAACTCAATACATTGGTGAATCCATGTTGTGAATCATTTACCAAACTATGCTTTTCTAAATGCTCTAATGTTTATTGCAATAACAAATTCCAATAATTTACTACTGACGTAAGACTAACGGGTCGATAATTTGACATTAATCCTCTAACACCCTTCTTAGATATGGGGACTGCATTTCCTTTCTTCCACATTAACAGCACCTCCTCTATATCAACCGATTTCCTAAAAATGCGCACTAACGACTCACTAACAACCTCTTTGCATTTTTCGGTCCTGACGGTCCCGACGGAGTCCCTCCTATTGTTCTCAAAAACTGCTTCTGTGTTTGCACCCTGCCTGGTCAATGTTTTCCGACTTTGTCTACCTACGTCCACCTTTCCTTCTTGCTGGACATCTCATGCTCACATCCAACCTGTTCCTAAGAAGGTTGACCGTTCTAATCTTTCAAACTACCGTCATATAGCTTTGACTTCCTGTCTTTCTAAAGCTTTTGAATCTATGCTTAATAAGAAGATTCTTAAGCATATATCTGCTCACAAACTTCTATTTGATCGTCAGTACGGTTTCCGTAAAGGTCGATCTTCTGGCGATCTTCTAGCTTTCCTAACTGAATATTGGTAATCCTCCTTTAGGGGTTTCGGTGAAACCTTTGCTGTTGCCCTTGACATATCAAAAGCTTTTGATTGAGTCTTGCACATATCTTTATTTTCTAAACTACCTTCATTCGGGGTTCTATACTTCTCTCTGCACCTTAATCTAAAATTTCCTTTCTAACTGTTCTATTGCAGCTACTGTAGACGGTCATTGTTCTTCTCCAAAGTCTATCAATAGTGGTGTTCTTCAGGGTTCTGTGCTATCACCCATTTTCTTTCTATTATTCATCAATGATCTACTAAGCCAAACTCAAAGCCCAATCCACTCATACGCTGATGCTGCCCTGAATTTTTCAACGTCGTTCATTAGACGTCCAACACAACAGGAATTAAGTGATTCACGGAGAGATGCCACCGAGCGCCTAACTTCTGATCTTGCTATAATTTCTGATTGGGGCAAAGCAAACCTTGTTTTGTTCAATATCTCAAAAACCCAATTTATTCACCTATCTACTCGACAAAACCTTCCAGACAACTATCCCATCTTCTTCAATAACACTCTCCTCAATAACTGTCTCCCTCTCCTTCAATGAACATTATTAGACTATCCTTTACTAAAAATCTGAACTGGAAATCTCACATCTCATCTCTTGCTAAAGCAGTTTCTATGAAGTTAGGTGTCATATGGTGTCTGCGTCCATTTTTTTCTCCTTCCCCGTTGCTTGTTCTCTACAGGGGTAGGGGTCTTATCCGCCCATGTATGGAGTATTTCTCACATGTTTGGTGGGGATCCACTCATACAGCTCTCCTAAACAGGGTTGATTCAAAAAGCTTTTCGTCTCATCATCTCCCCTCTTCTGACTAAATGGCTTCAATCTTTAATTCACCGCCCCAGTGTTGCTTCTCTTGCTATCTTCTACCGTTATTTGCATGCTGACTGCTCTTCTGAATCTGTTAACTGCATGCCTCCTCCCCTCCTACGACCTCGCTGCCCAAGCCCTTCTACTCATTATCATCCCTATTATGTCCATCTTCCTAATGCAAGAGTTAATCAGTATCTTTACTCTTTCATCCCTTTCACTGGTAAACTCTGGAACACTCTTCTTGTTTCTATTTTTCCACCTTCCTACGATATAAATTTTTTTCAAGAGAGGAGTGACAAGACACTTCCCGAACTAAACTGGCCGAACTCCCTTTCTTTATTATCTAAAGCCCTGTCCACACTAGTGGGCAATGCTCGCGGGCACAAACGAGCAGTTTGCCTGTTGACGGGCTCACCGCTTGTGCCCGCGGGCAAACGAGTAAAATGCCCGTGATGGTAGCTGAGCGATTTCACCAGGCACTGCCCGCCGCGCCCGGCAATGCGTCGCTGCCAGACATACAAAGTTACATGTAGAGCTTAGGAGCCACGGTTATCAGTTTGTCAGGAATTTACACTACGTCTTCTTTTTTTTCTTTTTTTTTCATCATAAAGGACTGGCCAAGGGCACAACAAAAATGGGTAACACAAAGCCCGCTTAGTTGCCAGTTCCTATAAAGAAGATAGTAAGAGAGTAATAAAAAAGAGGGGTGTGCCAATTTAATTCGGGAGGTGTCTTCCTTTTCTATTAGTAGAGAAAACAAATGTTCCTTAATATTTCATTACGTATCATGAGGTAAGTCCCATTACAACTTAAACTGATGAGCGTTACGAGTTCGGGTTTCAGTACTGGTAGTCATTTAGCAGCATTGGAACCTCACGTGACTACTACGTATAAGTAGTGTCAAAATAAACTGATCGCAACGCCACGTCCACCCTTGTCGGCCCTCGCCCACTTCTGCATCATTCTAGTGTGTGACGATACACGGTGGTTTGTATAAAACATAACATGGGTAGTAAGGGGGGTTGTATTTTATTTCCTATCCTAAAGGTATCCTCACTTTGGTATAAAGACATATTACCTATAATGAGTAATAATATCACTACGTAAGGAGGTATGCATACTGCACTACAAAAGTATTCTCACCTGCAGGTAATCATCCTTCAGCACTTGATATATTGCTTCACATGTTTCAGGTATTATTTTTGACAAACTCTGCTTAGAAATTCTTAATGTATACTGCAAAAATGTGTAGGTATATTCATTAAAGAGAAATAGGAGGGTAGCCTCCAGTCGAGCTTCTGCTGTTATGGTGTCCCTCATTCTTATATCCTTCTTTTCTATATGTGGTTTTACTTTGGCAAGGAGTTTATATAATGTACTTGGGTCCATTCTCACATAGTTTGTGAAGTCACACAACTTTCCATCTTGCAATTCACGAAAAATTGTAACATGACTTCCTAACGGTTTTCTTTTACTTAGGCAGTCTTTACACCACTTCTTTTTCTCCACTTTCCTCTTTTTCTCTTTCAGGCACAGAGTAATGCTTATGCTACACAGTGTTAGCTTCTTGCGGTCCTTTTTGCTTTGCATTGTTGTCGTACCGCGCACGGTCTTCCTGAGAGAACGGCTGCACTGCCTGGCTGCCCAGCTGCCCGCCTCTGACTGGGCCAGGCACTGCCGTGTGGACGACAGTTTAAGTGTGCTCGCTAGTGTGGACGGAGCTTTACTGTCTTCTTTATTGGGACTGGCAACTAAGCGAGTTTTGTGTTACTTCATTTGTTTTGTCCTTGACCGGTCCTTTGTGATGTAAAAAAAAGAAGAAAAAAATCACGGACTGGATCCGTGACGTAGCGCAAGGAAGGTGTAAGAACCCTATACACTTTATATCAATGTATATAGCAATGTGTTTTGTCTCAGTGACAAATATTGCCTTCATTCAGTGATTGCCAAGTTTACCTACAAATCATTACCAGATCATCCGGGACACATACAAATTGAGACAGGCTTAATAGTTTGAGGACAGTCTGAATATATGATTTTATGAAACTGCTCCAGAGTATAGTTTAGATGACCAACATGCTGTTAAGCATAAGCATGATTGGTAGTGTCACTGATATAAAAGTGTTTAGGTATGTGTCTGAAATACATGAATGATATAAGAATAGTATGGTCAACTTCATTTGGGCAGTCATCTTTTCTTGACTAATACTTTCAAGTTTTCAGGAGTAGGAGTGAATCCTGTAACCACTTACATAATGATGAGGAAGTTATCCTTCACAAATTTCTCGTAGGCATTACATCACCCCATTTATCAATAGGAAATTGGATGATGGTGATGAGAAACTAATGGGCATGAATTTCTTCTGGTGGTATACTGTACAAAGTTTAGTACTTCTTAATCATTTGAAATTTCTTCAGTGGAAAGCTGCATAAAATTATCATCTCAGAACTTTTTCTCGTATATTGTTCTCTGGATACTACCAAATTTCATTAACCCCTTCACGCCCAGATATTTCCATTGTTATATAGAAAATCGTCTGTTGTTAGCCATAAAATTACGAAAAGTAACCGAATATACCAAATTAGTTAGTCGACAAGGGTACGAAACAGGTTATATCTATAAAATATTGCTTATATTCACTAAAAATCGTCTAATGGTACCCAAATTACAATGGAAAATACGTTCTGGGTCCCAAGGGGTTAAGTATCAAAGGCTTCCTAGCAAGGCCTAGGAAGGAAAAGCACCATGATTAAAACAGGTCTTCATGGAAGTAAAGCAGAGAAGAAATCCTAATGCTCATGCTAGTACCATCTATCACTATATATGTTTGAAAGAAAAAAACCAATGTTTTGGGGGACAAAATTTAAATTTGGGTTCAAATTAAATTGGGGGACCCCAATTTAATTTTCAAGTGCTTTATTACTAGAGTGATAGCACTATAAAATTTTGCTTGTAAATTGCCTAACCCTTTGATCACTGATGAAGGAAAACTGGAAATTTCTTGTTTATTTGGACCATTTGACAACTTCATAACTATACTATAATTGTTTGAGTACTAGCATGCATTTCCTGTCAAGTATTTAAAAACTTTCAATCTTTTTAGGCTGAGCTATCACCACCCAGTGGAGTTTCTTTGGACACCATCCGCTGTTTATTAACACGTATGCAGAAGGTTTATGCCCCAAGAGAAAAGCTGGAATCTCTCTTGGCAACCATTTCACATATCTACCAAGCTGTAAGTAGCTGAGCTTTACGTAAATCTGCTGAATATGCCATGTACTCACCCTTTTGTACATATACTGTAAATCATTTATTGTGTCCAGGTTCCTATGTTTTTTTTTTCTGTACAATAATAGTTTGTTGAAGAAACAGTTACCTGTATTATATACATAACACTTAGCTGGTCTGGACCAGTTACAAAGAACGTTACAAAATTTTAACTTTGCGCCCCTGCGCACCACTTGTGTTATATCATGCTGCGCCAATAGTCCACCCTCTGCCATCGTCATCTTGATTTCATTCTTCTTGGCCGCGGACGTCCCGAAAGAGCTCTGTTTTGTGGGGGATCTCAAGGACATTTGTTAAGTTACGGAGTTCGTATGGTGTTTGGCGGCGACAGTGAGGTCTTCCCCTGCTGTGGAGGTCTGCACCCACTGCCGAATACGGATAAGGAGTCTTTTTTTACTTCAATAATCTGTGACGGCTGTCGCGGCCATGTGTACATGCCATTTACCTAGGTCCCTAGGACTATATTCAAGAATGCTCGTCGAGTCCCAGTTGGTGGATTTTGCCGACCGTCGTAACCTCACGGGTGGGATAGTCAAGAATTGTTGTCAACTGCCCGGCGCGTGGAGACCTGTGCAGACGTACCAACGCAAGCGAGTCCAAGGCAGCATCAGTATTTTAACTATTTTACACGTATTTAATTCCTTTTACTACCCTAATTTATCATTTCTACCATTAAAATAATAGCTTCGTTAGTGTTAGCCACTTGTCTGAGGCGTTGATGTAGAAAAAATGGCCTGAGCGATGCTTGTGAGTACATTTTCACGTCCCGCCACCAGACAATGGCTAACCACCACCACCGGGCGGTGGTGGTGGTCGCTACGGCCTCCTCACCAGTTATCACACCCGTATAAGGCCTCCTGCACCTAATTTTACCTTAAACATGACACGTGTGCATTCACAATGTATGTATGTTACTCTCGGTTATGTTAAAAACTCACCTGTAATGGTCTGGGAAGAAATATGATGGAAATAAGGGCAGAGGACAACGCAACGCGTCGAGTGTACACAGTGATTCTTGTTTGTCGCCGCGCGGTGCAACGGATCGCAAAAAAATCTTGAATATAGTCCCTAGGATGGTTCAGTGTGGCGAGTGTGTTGTCTGGCTACCGTGCACGGGTTGCCCTTTGTCCAACACACTTATTTGTTGGCTCGGAGGCTTAGTTAGGACGAAGGTAGCCTTTCTACGCATGAGCTTAGTGAGAGGAAGGGAGGTGATTTTAGGTATGTTCCTCCCATATATGTACTTCTTGGTATACCCTCCCTCCCTATCAACCACGGTTCATGACTTGCGTTCTCGGTCCGTGTTTCGGGTTGCAGCCAGCGATTGTAGCATTGTGCTGGCCCGTCTGTTGTTTCGCCGGTTCCCTGCTCCCAGCCCCCCACCCCTGTGGCTGTTCCGACATCCACGGCGGCCGTGTTTCCTGCAGTGGAAGTGGGCGCTTTCCTGGGGGTTCGAGTCGCTGGCTTCTTTTGTGTATTTTGGGTTCCTGGTGTAATGATACCACCATCTATAACGATGCTGCCACCGTTAACTTTGCCGCCACCACATGTTACGATTGGGCGTGATGTTATGATCGCCGACACCGATAACTACGTATATCTTCCGCTCGCCATCACACCAATAACAACAAAGCCGCCGCCTTTACATGCAAACACCAAGGGATCCTTACCTAACAATTTCCTCAACTAGCATGGTCATGTGTGGAGTGTAAAACTATACTGGGATGCCTTAGCTCACTTTCAGAAACTCACACGAGGCAGGTGTCGAGGGGTCAATGTCCGTTGCCTCTCGACACACGTTACCTCGACCTCACAACAGGACAAGATACCAAAGTTGACTTGCAGCCCCTCGTATTCTTAGGCTGAATTCTTCATCTTTGAAGGCTTTACTGTCTCAAAGGAGAATAGCAACTCTCCTCCGACTGATCAAAAAGTTCACCTCGCAGTCAGCAGCGCCGGCTTTGGTTTGCTTTCGCATTCTTGGACTTCTGTCATTTCTGGTCCCCATGGTGCCGGGTGGTCTAGGGAGGTTGATATTCTTTCCGTTCCAGCTTCACCAACACTGATATCGGTACCAGTTGGTCGACTCCCATCTGGTCCCCTTGGGTACCTACACATAGGTCGACACAAGGAACATATAAGAAAGGTAGCGTCACTCCCATAGACCGCTATGGGACAAAAAATGAAATAGAGCTTTTTTATTAGGCATTGTTGGAGTTTTTCGATGTTATAAATTGTTACATTACTATAAAATAGCATGTGGATTTTTTGTTATATTACAAATTAAGCAAGTGTCGATGAATTAAAAATATAAATATAAAAGTTCTTGGCTTCTCGTCGTGCACGGTGATTGGCCAGCGTCATATAAGCTCCGCCCCCTAGCCTAAGCTCCGCCCGTTCTCAAAGTCACAGGGCGAGCTTTTACCGTGAAGTGTAGCTATACTTTACCGTGAAGTGTATACGTCATAGTTTGCATTATTGTTATTTTTATTACTACTTTTATGTTTTTGGTATTATTGTTGTATTAAATAGGGCTTCCCTATTAAAAAAAAATTGAATATATTAGTTACTGCAGAAATATATTTAATATACTTTACAGAAAACAAACTAACATAATGAGTGACTCGTAGAAATCATCACTTTAACCTCTTCAGGTCCAGAACGTAATTTTGACGTAGAAAATCAATCATGTAGGCTACATACATTGTAGAATGCACTCGCTACAGAGACCATTGAGAAGGGGCGTGGCCTAGTGTCAAAGTTGCCCGCGAGTGATTATTTCCCGTTGCGTACGACGCTACCTCTCTTCTATCTACCTTAGGTCGACATGGGTCGACCTCGAGAGGTGGTCTTCGGAGGACTAGCTCCTCCAGGGGCAGACTTTTGATGTTTTCAGTCCCCGTTCTTCTGTTGTACTCACACAGGTCCATCGAAAGCTGGGGCTCTACAGCTTTATCTTCATGATTCAGGCCTCTGGTCTACTCAGGAGCGAGAAGGTTCCATGAACCTGCTTGACCTCCGAGCATTCGAACTGGCCTCCATAAGTTCGTCGACTACTTACAAGGGGAGACGGTAGGTATCATTTCCAACAACACAACAGTGGTAACTTCTCTTCTGCAGGAGGGAGGAACGAGGTCGTTCACACTGACCCAAGAAGCTCAGCAAATTCTGCAGTCATCAGAACTTCACCAGGTCACGCTGATGCCATAGTACATCAAGGGGAGTGAAAACGTCCTGGCAGACTGCCTTGAGCAGGCACGATCAGGTCATCTCTGCTGGGAGGTCTGCGACAAATGGTGGAAGTTGTGGGGATGTCCTCTAGTCGGCTTGTTTGCCGCTCGACTGTACTTTCGGCTGCCGAGCTTGTGCAGCCCCTTCCAGGATCCTATGGCTCTGGGCACAGACACCATGCTTCCCAGCTGGCTTCACCTGGGAGTGTCCGCCTTTCCTCCTTTTCCACTCGTAAGGAGGGTGCTCAACAAGTTCCGGCAATCATAGGGTAATGTCACCCTAAGAACTCCCTGGAACGCAGCTTGAAGAGAGATGAATTGCAGCAGCAATCGTCAGCACCGTAGAACAACTCTTCATACAGTGGGGAGCGTTGAATGGTATGCGGGACAGTGAAGGGCCAACTGAAAGAAAGCCCACGTCTTCAGTATGACCTTCTATGAGAACAACAGCTTGGTAGTGGAGGTGTTGTTGGAGTGGAGAGCTATGGCTGTCTGCCTCAATCGTGGCGGCGAGGCTCCGTCATCAACTTGGGTAGAGTACCCCCCTTACCCTGGGACAGGGGCTGGAAGTGTTGACGTGGAGAGTCGAGTAGCTGCGCTTGAAGCCCCGAAGCACGCCGCTTGGTGAAGGTGAAAGTGGTAATCACCGTTACCGTGACGAGGGAAGTGTAGTTCAGGTGTAGTTCCTCACACATATACATAAGCTACCCATCCAACCTCCCCACATTATGTGGCACCGGGCGGGCTCTTCATCATGCACGAAACAAAATGGCGATGGCAGAGTGTGGAGGTGCTGCCGCCTGGTGGCGTAGCATGGTAACACAAGTTTTGCGCATGGGCGCAAATGCTAAATGTTGTAACGTTTCTCGTAACTGGTCCAGACCAGCTAAATGCTATGTATATGATACAGGTAAGCTTTTCATTTTTGTTTTTATTATATTTCTATTTTCTTTGCTATATGATTAAGACTTTGAACAATAGTAAGATTGAGGATCCTTTGATATTAGAGCATTCAGTAAGTAATTCAGCAGGTAAGTATAGTATCAAAGAAATGCATTAGTTAATAGTAATTTAGGAAATGGGTTTTAGGAATATATTATAGAGATGCATAAATGATAAGGTGTGTTGTATATGGGGTGTTGATAATATTGGAAGACTTATCATGAAATTGTTAAATGAATTGGTTGGAAGTCTTTTCAATGTAGGGAAAATCGTAGAACATTATGTAAGAGAATGAATGAAGTATATTTAAGTAGGGGAAGGGTATCCTGATGACAGTTAATCCATAGGCAACTCCTGTAGGGTTTGAGGATATCAATATGATGAATGAATGAATCTAAACATACATTCTAGTAACCTCACGGCCCAGTGCCTCTTCTGTTTCTCGAACAGTACCTATATCCTTTAGCTGCTTCCCCATAATTGATTATTTGTCATTAACCAAATATCATTAGCTTCTTATCATACATACATCAGTCAGATAAATGAAGTTGGCAGCCAAAAGTGCATTCATGTCTTTGGGTTTCAATTTTATATTAGTTCAGTAAATTCCATAAGGGCTAATAAGAGCTTTTTTTTTCTAGTGTTTGCACATGATTTCATTAATATATTTCATATATGTATGTTAATTCATACTGAAGCAAACAAACTATGAGTGCTACACAATTATGATCCACTTATAACTATGTCTGATTATTGAAGCTTTCTTAAAGGGAGGAAAAATCATAGCAGAGGTAATTGTTCCCCCCCCCCCCCCCTCTCTCTCTCTCATGTTCAGTAGCGATGATTGTGCCCCACTCTTCTCTCTTTCTCTCTCTCATGTTCCACCAGTCTTAGGAGTCCTTTCTGTCACCTTCAGGAGTTACTCAAAACATTCAAGATGTTGCATTTAGCCATCTCATCATAATTCATTGTATCTTATCTCATTGGTGATTTTAGATATCACATACAAAACACGTGTTTTACTGTTTTTTATTTGATAATATTATAGAACAAACATTTACGAAGATTACAGTATATCATATATACTGATAAACCATAGTCTATATGATAGTCATATACAGCAAGTGAATGGGCCAGCAGACTGGTACAACCCCTGCCGTACGGCGGAGCCACCGTCGGCGGATAACATAAATTGCATTAGGGGGATCCCGAGTGAGGTATCTTGTTGTAGAGTGTCTTTGCTCGAACTCACAACGTCTCGACATCGCGCCTCCACAGACGGGCGTGATACCACTAGACCAAACATATATTCACTTGGAAAGCGGTCGTCTAGGTATATTTAGCACTACACTTACATCAGTTGGTTTTGCAAAATTTTGACAATTCCATTGCACATATTTTTACACTACGCTTACAGTTCCTTCTTCTATATTGTTACATTATTTATTCAAGAAAAGATGGGCAGAGTATTTTGGAAGTTTGCTGAATAAAAGTAGAGAGAGAAGCAGAAGTGGGATGTTTAAGGAAGGTAAAAAAGGTAAAGATGGGAGCATACGCTATGCTGTGCGTGGCATTCGGTGCTCATCTCCGTGGTATTAGCTCTTAGAGCCTGTGGTGGGTGAGGACCCGTTACTCCGGGACACAGGGCTAGTGTGACACCCGGGTTACCACAGTTACCTTCCCCAAGTTACCGCAGCTACCCATTTATCAACCCCGAAAGGAAGGAAGAATAGCTGATTTGGCTGGTCGCCGACTTGCCCTGGCCTGGATTCGAACCAGGGCCCGGATTCGAACCAGGGCCCGCAGATTCGTAGCCAGGCACGCTAGCCACTACACCACGGAGGCGACAAAGAAGGGAGAAGTTAAAAATGAAAAGGTGGTGGAATATACGTATACGTAGAAATCAACAAAAATGAGGTGATTTGTGCTATGAAGAAAATTAAGCAAGGAAGTTGCCTGGATTGAATGGGAACACATTATAAATATTTAAGAAAAAATTAGATTTTGTGATACAATGGATGGTTAAATTGTTCAACATTTGTTAGGCACGAGGTGTGGTACAGAGACTTGGAGGAGGCGTTTATTATTCCATTGTGTAAGGGTAAAGGAAACAAGAATTCTTGGACTGACGACAGAGAGGAATAAGTTTACTGAGTATACCAAGAAAGTTTTTCAGTGGAGTACTAACTGAAAGTTAATGAGAAAACAGTGTCAGTTTGAAGATGAACATGCTGGATTCAGGAGGGGATGAGGCTGTGTAGATAAACTATTTACATTGAGGGAATTGTGTGAGAAATACATAGGAAGACTTTTTTTTCTTTTTTTTACAATTCGCCCCATAGTGCATGTAAGCAATGATCTTCAGGGTTCAAATGGTAGGCCCTGATAGTTCACTTGAGGTCTATGATTGTTGGCACTTGTCCGTGGTGGCGCAGGCAGGATAATTTATAGTGGCGCCTGTGATTAGAGGTTCATGCTGCCCCCGTGTCCTCTGCTGCACTCCCCGTCGAAGGTAGAGTTAATGGGTAGCATGTGGGTGTGCTTAGACCACTCGACGATTGCCGAAAGATGTTGGCACCTGGCGGGATTCGAACTATGTACACCGAGCTCGCCACTTCCATGAGCTAACCACTCGACCACCGACTCCAAATTTAAATGTGATATTTATGAGCCTGAATAAAGCATGTGACTAAATTAACAGAAAGGCAATTTGGCAGATCTGTTGATGTATGGGGTAAGTAGGAAGTTATTAAGAGCTGTGGAAGTTTATATACGGAAAGTGAGGCATGTGATGAAATGTGTGTAACACTGCTCACCTTCTGCAAGTGAAGCTTGCAACAGTTTGCCTAGAAGATGTGAAGACTTAGCCAGGGAACTTCTTTAAATGTAGTTGCAGAAGCCAAAATGAGTGTAAGCAGTTTCAGGCGTTCTGTGATCTCAAACCACACATAATTCTTCATACTTCCCAGACTAGATGGTTGTAATTAGTTTCTGACTAAAAACTGTCCATTTTCCAGTCAGATAGAACAGTAATAACATTTCTCCATGAAAAAATGTCCATGCTATGCAGAAACATTTGGTCATTTATGGACATAAATTATGTAATGAAAATGATTTAAATTCTGTAAATCCAGAAAGACATGACAGACATCTCAGTAACAGCCAAATGTACTTGGGAGTTAAAGTAATGCAGGAGTAAAAAAAAAAAAAAAGCCCACTGTAATGGACAAGAAAGATCAGCTGCAAGATTTTTTTTTAGCGATGTAGAAACTTCCTTGCAGTGGCATGTACTGAAATCAATAAGAGGTATAATTTCAGTGATAGTGTTATGTATTTCAAAGTTAAACTGTCTTTGTCCAAAAAAATGCTCTTAACAGAATTAAGGGAAAGAACCCTTAAAGCTTGCCCCACTCCAATGCTGAATGTGAGAGGGTGTTCAGCAAAGTGAATCTATTCAAAACTAAACAAAGAAACAAACTAATAACCAAGACAGTAAATGGAGCACTTCTCTCAGCTGGTTGCATCAAAGGTTCAGGAGGGTCATGTGTTCAATTTACTCCTTCTAAAGATATGTTTGCCCGAATAACTAATCATGCACAATTGTTCCAAAACTTCATAGAAGTTGATGATTTAGAAATTTAGTAATGATTACTGAAAATATATAGTTCTAATTTTGTTTTAATAAGCTTTGCAAGCAAAGGTCCATGTCTATTTGAATGATCTGTTTATTTTTTTGTGTTCATATTGATTACCGGTACATAAAATGGCATTCATGTCTTCCATTGAAAGTTATTTTTTTGTTTTATTTGTGTAAAGAGGATATATTTTCATTGTATACCCTAATTTAAATCCTGCAAATCGAAATAGATAAACAAATATCAGGAAGTTTTCAATAGATACATTTAATTAGCAAGCACAAAGAAATACTTTAATAATCATGTACGATAAAAAAGACGAACATTTTTAGGAGCCTGTATGATAATTCTACTGAAAAAACATAATTTTGAGGAGCCGGTACGATAATTCCCAACTGAAAGTGTGGCAACACTGGTCTAGGAAAACCCCTAATGCATGAAAAACTATACAGTTATATATATATATATATATATATTTTATATAATAATATATATATATATATATATATATATATATAATATATATATAATATATATAATATATATATAATAATATAATATATATAAAAATATATATATATATATATAATATATACATATATATAATATATATATATAATATATATATATATATATATATATAATATATATATGATATATATAATATATATATATATGTATTTTATAATATATATCTATATATAATAATATATATATAATATATATATATATATATATATATATATATATATATATATATATTATATATATTAGGGTACGCCGTAGGTCCAATGAAAAGTGAAATATAGATTATTTCGAATTTGGCAGGGTGTTTTCTTATGTAAAATTGAATTTTAAGGGTGGTTTGTCCTCTTCAACGTTTTGGTTTGATCACTTCTTGCTATGCAAAAATGGACTTTTATATTTATATGCAAAACATAGCTTAGCCCCGTTAAAGTAACGGCTTCATTTGCACCTATCATCAATTCTTGATCGTCTTTTTTAGGATGGTTTCCCCTTGTAAACCAAGTGGGTCGAAGCCCGCAACTAGACAGAGCTCTGGATCCAAGTTGGCCGCCTTTGTTGGTGGTGGACGAGAGTTTGCTGAGAGTGAGGTGCCTACGTATCGCGGCGTGATGAAGAGGGGAATCCTTCTCCAAGAACTCAGCGGCATCCGGGAGGGTGTTGACAAGCGGGGGTACCCAGTGAGAGACATTGCGAAGGATCTGACCCCCATGGTGCTTGCCCAGTGGAAGAAATCAAACGCCCAGTTTGCACCTCCAGTGGTTGTTATTGACCGGTCCGTGACCAGAAGGATAGCTAATTTTTGGAAGAAGGTTAGTGAAGTGGTGAGAGACAGAGCAACTAAAGCAGTAAAGGAATTCGTGGAGAAGAATATGGACAGGCTGTTTGACATAACGACCTGCCCTCACACGATCTTCCTCTGCAAGGACCAGGAATCACACTGCTCCAACCCCCAGCTGTGCCACGCGAGAGCACACGTGCAGTGTGACTGCCCCCTGGCCAGCAAAGCCCCTACTTTAGACCTGGAGTGGCTGTACTACCAGAGGATCAAAGTTGGGGAGGAGAGTGCAATGATGATGACAGGGGTAGACAAGAATGAGACGCATAGACAAGTGAAAGCAGCAAAGAGAAAGCAGTTGGAAGAGGAGGCTAAGCTGAAGAAGCAGAAGCAGAAAGATGAAAAGGTCAGACGTCTTGAGCTGCAGGAGCAGATGTTCCTGGGCCAGGCTGAAGATCACCAGGATTCTGAGGATGGGACGGGGGAGTCGTTCACCCTACCACTCAGAGGAAAGAGGCAGGAGCAACAGGAGGCTGCCATACTGGTAGACCGACTGCTCAGGGAGAGGCTGGGGTCCCTGGCACCCCTTGTGATGCAGTACTTGGACAGGCCAGCTGCAAGAAGAAACACAATGCCAGTCCGGAACCTGGCGCTGGGAAGCATCCGGTTCGACGTTCCGCCCACTGCTGCTGCTGCCTTGGCTTCTGGATTCCTCCAGGACCTTATCGCTGACGGCCACCTCTCTCCAGACATGTCGTACCTGGCAGCGATCCTAACAAGCTGAGGAGGGCCAGGCAGGATGCCATGGCATCGGCCAGGGACCTTGACCAGGGGAAGCACCAGGGTACCAAAATAGTTGGATTGGGTTACGATGGGAGGAAGGACAAGACCAGGGCGATGGTGCCCGACAGCTATGGGAAACTGCACCCAAGGTTGATCAGGGAGGAGCATGTGTCAGAGACAGAGGAGCCATCTGGAAGGTACCATTGACACTTAGTACCAGAGGACTCGGTGCCACCTGAGAAGCCTGCGTTCAAGGTGGCTCAGGCTCTCTGATCTGCTGGTGACATCCGACGCCACCGACTCACTGATCGTACTGCAAGGTGACTCAACTAGGGCCAACACGGGGTGGAAGGGTGGTACTCACGCCCATTTGGAGAAGATGCTGGGACGCAAGCTCTTCTGGAGTATATGCGTGTTGCACACAAACGAGTTGCCCCTGCGCCACCTTGTCACCAGGATCGACGGGCCTACCTCATCTGACACTGGCTTCACGGGTCCAGTGTGCAGTCTGCTGTCCAGCGTGAATGAGATGCAGTACAACGCAGAGTTCAGAGGAGTGCCAGGCGGTGAAGATCTCAAGGAGATACCGGAGTATATCCTGGTCAACATGTCCACTGACCAGCAGGTCTCCTACCAGCTGGTCCAGGCTGTGAAGCGGGGCGATCTCCCGTCCGAGCTGCAGGAGATCAAGTGTGGCAAGGTGTCCCACTCCAGATGGTTCACCACAGCCCAGTCGCTCGTGTACATGTGGACCAGAAAGCATGGACTGACTGGCAAAGAACTGAACGCCCTGGAAATCCTAGTCAAGTACTGCCTGCAGGTGTACTTCAAACTCTACTACGACATCAAGGTTCACCACAGACTAGAGGACGGCCCCAAGCACATCCTCACGCAGCTCAGAGTGATGAGGTCGCAGCCCAAGAAGGTCCAAACAGCTGTGACCTTCTACGTGCGGACAGGAGCATGGTTCGCACACTCAGAATGTGTCCTCCTCTCGCTGATGGCGAGTCAGAGTGAGGACGACCGCAGGTTCGCCGTGACCCAGATTTTGAAGCGGAGGGCTGGCGAGGAGTATGGGGACACCAGTGTAAGACCTCGCATCACACCCAAGCTGAACTTGTCAGCCACCAGCTTGCAGACACTGATCAGCTGGGCAGCCTGGCCAGGGTGCACGAGCCGGCATTCACCTGTTCACTGTCCGTGGATCAGATCCAGGAGATCCTGGTCAAGCCGTACGAGGTTCCGGAGTTCTCTATCCACACTCAGAGCACCGAAAGAGTCGTGAAGCAGGTGACAGAGGCTGCGGCAGCAGTGGTGGGGCAGCAGGCCAGAGACTGGTTCATCCGGGCTCGGGCCCACCACCGGGAGACCATGCCCTGCTTCAGGTCTAAGAAGGACATGATGGACACGTTCTAGGCCAACGTAAAAGCTATGACACTGTGATGTAGTGCCTGATGAACCAACTGATCAGAAAGAGCTTACCACGCTAGTCATTTGGATCTCATATTGGTGCATGATGCAATAAACAGGACCAACCGGACACTGCGTACTCATTTAAACATTATTCGATAAGGGTGCAATATAAAAGTGCGATTTTGCATAGTAACAATTGCTCAAAAGCAAAAATGGAAAAAGGTAAAATCGTCTTAGAATTCCATTTTACATAGGAAATGGGCATGCCAAAGTTGAGAAAAAGAATTTTTGTTATACGGCGTACCCTAATATATATATATATATATATATAAAATATATATATATATATATATATATATATATATATATATATATAATTTTCGTAAATAAGGCCTTCTCCCAAGCATATGAGGTGGCACAAAACCCAAAGCATTTTGTTCATATGAATATCTTATTACATACATTCTACACATCCTTAAATTAATTATTAATATACAAAATAATATCATGAAAGTTAATAAAAATTATACTAATAAATTCTAAAAAATAGAAGTTTTACGATTTTTTTTGTATCACTATCAAATGAAAAATCTCTAATTAAACAAAAACTATAGATTTCACAAAAAATAAATATTTTGTATAAAATCCTCTGCACTAATTTTCACACACAATAATCCACTTATCACATTTAATTTTTATTCTTTCTTCACATCCCTGGCACAGTCCAACTTTCACTGGAAAGTATTCTCCTTTTCCTCTACCCACTCGCACACGTCTTACTTCCCTTAACAAATTTACTCAAGGTCTTATTTAACTTCCCTCTTACTCGATATAACTGAAGTATCTACCACATTGCCTTTAAGTTGATTTTGTCAATTACTTTTTCCAGGTCAGTAAATGCCACATTGCCACATACTGATTTTCTTTATTTCATATGTATTTTTAACACATTTCTTTAACCAAACACTTAGTTTAGTCATAGCCTCGCCCCCTCCTGAATCCAGCCTGTCATCTTCCATTTGGCTCACTGTTTTTTTAAGAACTCTTTAAATTATATTCGACCAAAAGGCATTCTTCTTATGCTAAGCCAAAGACTACTGTATTAGTGCAGGAGCATCATGAGTCCCGTGGGAATTTTGGTATGAAAACAAACCACTATGCTAGTTGCTTCAGGGGCATCCTAGTGCTTCATAAAAAGCTTGGTGGCACTCTGGGAAATGGTGCAGTCATATATTTTTGACACATTTAATGATTTCGATCAAATCGCTATTTTCCGACGCCTAAAAAGTAATAAAATTCGAGACTATTCCTTTAGTTATGCTCCAATATGGTCATATTTGGTATCAAACTAACCACAAGGGAACACTACATGCAAATAAAGTGTTTAGTTGTTGGTATATGGGACAAATCCTCAAAATAGCACTGAAAATCTAGTTTTTGTTACCATATTTTTAATTACAGAAAAATTACAGAATTACATCTCACATATTTCCACAGTGCAGGTGTGTCGTGTTGATAGAATGTAATGAATGGAAACAAAGTATGAAATATCATTTTATCTATTCATATCTATTCCTTCAAACCATACATTATGCATGTATCTATAACAAAGCGATCTACAAACTTGTAAGTAAGCAATTGATTCAAATAGTCAAAGTAAGAGTGTCCCAAAAGCATTCGCCTCTCATACAAAGAACTCAGGGCCGTACTATTAAACCTTCCGCCCGGGCTGGCGATCGCCTGCCGATGTCAGGCGATGCCAGGCGAACGCCAGCCTCAGGAAATCCTTACTTTTAAACACTGGCTTACGCCAACCCTGGCGAACGCCAGGGTTGGCGGACGTGAGTGTTCGCCAGCGCTAACCTTCTCCTATTCTCGCTCGACTCTACGAAATGGCGCTTGAAATCGCGGGAAATTCAAGTTTGTTTACATCTACAGTCGACACCACTGCTACGAGTGACGATGCTGGCTCTCTTAAGGCAACTCCTATATCCACTGTGGATAAGGGGATGCTCATTGACCTCATCAAGGAGTATATTGAAGGCATAAATGACAAAACTACCAAGTTATATGCCGTGATTGCTCTTGTAGCTACTCTTTTCCAGACAGTACTGTTATTAATAATAAAATTTCGTTCATCACTGAACTAACGAGCAATAATATGTCATATGCTCCCTAAGGCAGTTGTGATATTAACCATTTAAGCTTATTTACCACCTAACTCGTGCAAAGATAGGGTATTAGTTCGGTAGTGGGCTTCCAAAAGTCCTAGGATTCTTACCTACATTTACATACGGTACTCCGTAGTATAGTGGTTAGCACGCTCGGCTCACAACCGAGAAGTCCCGGGTTAGATCCCCGGGCGGAGCAAAGATAGATGGGTGGTCTTTCTTAAAACCCGAGCCCCTGTCCACCCAGCAGTGAATGGGTACCGGGTGTTAGCCGGGGGTTTGTGACCCACCTCCCAACACTAATTGCTGCAGCGGTAGATCACTACGGCTCTGAGGAATTATCCTCTAAACAAACAAACAAACAAACAAACATCATCGTGTAGAATTATTCATTATGAATATTTTGAACCCCATTTCCCATGGTGCAATCGAATAATAATGGTGTTACATGTACTACCGAAAATCTACCGTTATTTCAGCCATAAACTGTTAAGTTAGGTTAAATTAGATTAGGTTAGAGGTGGGGTTTGGTTTAGTAACAGATATCAAGAAAAAAAAAAATATCAATACTATGGCAGTGCGAAGCGGAGCAATTAAGGTTTGCGGGGCGGGGCGGGCACCCCCACACCTGTAAACAAACATTGATTTCCGACAAAAACGAGTGCCAGATTCATTCAAAACACATCAAAACTATTCAGGAAAACTAAGTTTCGACCTCGAAATCAGTGAATGCCCACTTCCGAAATTTTACCAAAGATAGTCCTAATATTTATAATTTAAACTCGCTCACTACTTATCTAACGTGCAACAATAGTTATATCATATACTTCCAGTAGTGATATTATTAAAGATCAATCACCACTTAACCTAAAATGCAACAGTCGATCATATACTTCCAGTAATTGTATTATTGATATATTTTCCTAATACCCGCTTAACCAACATGCAGCAATCAAATCATACTTAGTATTTTTAAGATATCACGTTTTAAATGTGGGATTGGTTAGTGATTAAAGGTAAGTTTAGGTTAGTGAGTCTAAAGGTAGGGTTTTATTGAGTCCTAAAGGTAGGGAGTTTAATATTTTCCTATCCTAAGGTTTGCAGGTGTTTCGTACAAAGTTGTTTTTCGTACCAGTTTTTGTTGTTTTCGTACACTGACTGATGTATTGTTTTTTTATACATTTTTGGTTACTATTAGGTTAAAACAGTTGGTCACACGGTTTTTATATTTCATCTCCTATAACATCGATACGGAAGTTTTTACACAGGTTTTGTTAGTTGTTTCGTAACACTTTGGGATTTGAGTTTTGCGTACATACGTGATGCCCCTTTCTCAAAACTAGTAGTAAGTTAACCGTAGTTTTAATTAGAACGCAACACTATGGTTTCATAAGACTATCAGAAACACATTTTTGGTATAATTAAATGTTACGTAACAACTTGAACGACTGACTGACCCTTCCTATACACTCCCCTTCCTATAAACATCTTATATCTCCGAAAGTAGTGATTCGACGGAAACTCAGAAGGTTTCTCAAATCTATTAAGGTAAAAACCATACTCCAAAGGGTGTAGAAAATTCGTCCAGTGTAAAAATTTAAAATAAACTATTTACAGTGTCGGGAGCCACTATATAAGCACGTTCAGTAATATATAGGGTCAGAGGCCTTACATAGCTCAATGTAAGACACCATACCAAAACATAACCTGATATGTACAAAAACCATTCAAATTCTATCGATACAACTAAATATTTTAGTGGCGGGAGCACAAACATTTCATAGTCGCTCACTGAAATTCTTATAAGGGTTAGGACTCTGATATACTCAATGGTAAAGATGCCATACAAACATCAAGTAATCTATATTTGCAATATTGTCCCTAAATAAGTATGGAGAAAAGGCAAAATCACTCACCTCAGGGGGGGGGGGGGTGGAGGTGTCTGTGCTGTCAGTTGTTCGTTGAACCTCGAATGGTTTTGAAAATTTATAGTTATTTTCCTGAAGAACTGCCACACATATTACCTCGCAATAGGTTCTTCTCATGAAATCTTAGTGGTATTGTAAAAAGTATAAACTTATCCCAAAAATTGTAATCCCGGTGAGAGGTACGTCTCCAGAACTCACGTTCGCCAGCTATCAAGTATTCCTCCGCAGCCCTGGCGAGCATCGCCTGGCGGAGCCTGGGGGGTTTAAATAAATCACGACTCTGACGCTTTCCCACACTGCGAAAGATTTTTAAAAGTAGGCCTCATCTCCGCATCATCAGTGTCGGCTTCATCTATCACTTTTCTCTTCGGTTTCTGGACATGTTTTCACAGTTTTCTCCAGCTGAACATCCCAACCGTTCAGTTTGAGACTGCTTTCCTGCAAGTACATCGTGAGGTTTGGCATCGAGACTTGGAACAGTTGCATTTCACAAATTGGATGACAGATTTTGGAGCTGGGAGTTGAGTGGTCATGACAGGTACCCACTTCCCTTCCTCAAGTTGCCAGCCATATCCTTCAGGTGAGGGAATATCTGGGTTTGGTGTAGCATCATTGAACCAAACGATGGCTTGGAAGTGAGCCCGTTTGATGGCTTGTTGAAGGGCATCTCGTGTTGGAGGGAGTTTTTCAGATTGGCATTGCTTCTTCGAAAACATCCACCATCTGAGCTTGTCTATCTTGGTGATCAGTATGCTAGGGGCATACACTATGCAGATAAACTGTTCTATGGTATCCAGTGTGTCCGTACTCAAGTTTGGATCTGCTCCTAGTGATCCAAGTGCAGTGATAACCTCATCACTGACCGTTTGAAAGGCTTTCCAGAAAGCGTGTTTTCCTTTTCCGGCGAAGCTGCCTGTGTTGTCAGATCCACTCAGAGCATGGAGTCCCGGCAAGGCAGCCACTTTTTGCGGCCCAAGTGATCTGTAGATCAATTGAAGCGAAACAGTACGGCGCTTCTGCCCTGTCCCGGTGACAAATGTGGCGTTCTTTCATAAGTTTGGATACCGTCGGAGGGCCAGAATGAGGACGTCGGTGTCTGGGGAATGGATAGCAATGCTCGATGCACCACGGTTTGTTGCATCGACTGCATGCAACATGAGCTTGGTATCAGCCTCCTCTTGGTTACTTTGGAGATGAGCCACATTTGTATGGGTTGCCCTGCACTGTTCGCCCCAAGCCACGATTATGTGCTTCCCGATGACGTTTGCTTTCTGCAACAACTTCTCAGCAAGGTATCCAGTAAGTTCCATCTTTGTCTTCACACTCGCCAGTAGTTGCTTCATCGACACCTTGGCTATGTTCGTATCATCAGTGATGTGATATAATACCACAGGCTGGGTGCCCTGTTGTCGGTCCCGAGTGGCAGTCTTCAATGATGAAGGAACATCATAGCGGTCAAACACCAAGTGAATTTCATCTGGTTTCTTGTATTTCTGGAAGATCCGTGAAGCAAAGTGGTCAGCAAGGTCTTTACAGGACTTGATATTGTCTGGCTTGTCTAGAGACTGCACTTCAGCCATGGCATCTACCAGTACCACATACATGGGAGATGGCTCTTCACCAACTTGGTCTGTTCTGACAGTGTCTTGAGCTGCAGGCGTTGCTAGTTCAGACGTTTCAGTCTCCTCCGCATGATCGGTGCTCTTCTCCAAAATGGCCATCAAGTTACTCTTGTTTTGGCAGTGCAACATATTTCCATCTGCAGCAAACAAGGATCTTGGGACAACAGAAAGTTCATACTTTGCTATGATTTCTGTGATGTCAATTTCCGGGCGTGATTTTGACACCAGTAGCATGCGAGCAAAGAGGCTTCGATCTTCTTGCAGCTCGACTATTTTGTCTTCTGTGGTCACTTTCAGGCGTTTTCCCGTTGTCTTCCACGTCTTCAGCTGACGTTTCTTCATTGGAGCCCAGAAATTTACTGTGGTCGTTTTGATGCGGTTTGCAACGAATGCGTCAAACAGACCTTGGCCGACTTTGGGTTGTGTAGTAAGGTCATTCTTCACGATCTCCGGTATTACCTCCTACGTTACCAAGTTGGTAAGGTCAGTCGTATTATCTGTAAATGGATTGGTGAAGCTTTCCATGGTTGACTTGAGGGCTTCAATATTTCTCTCTTGTCTAGACATTACTGCAGGCGACATGACGTGCTGATGTGCCCGGTCGTTGGGCCTCATTCCAGCCACTTCACAGGCTTCTTCAGCGAGGCTCGCTAGTTCTGGGGCGATGATGAAGAACTTTGCTCGAGCATTTCTGTTGAGTGTGATACCAACTAGGCCACCGGAAACCTTCATCGTCCTGTTTACGTGCTCCAGGGCATGATCAGCACCAATTGCGCAGAACGGTAAACGGCAGTTCTTGTTCACTATCCAGTTTCCATTCTCAAATTCTTGGTAGATTTCCTTGTCGAATTCCTTAACATTCTGCATGTCTGCCAAATATAGGGGAATCATTCGGGCATAGACAAGCTTGTCATGTGCAAAGAAATGTTTCGTGAATGATTCAAGGGCTGTGAGGTGGAGTTCCCAGTTGCCAGTTCTAACTGCTCGGATGAACAGGATCATCTCCATGACCATCTGCATATACTGGCGCATGATGACTGCGACTGGTGACTTGTTCTGTGAGTCAAAATAATCGATCTTCTCCATCACTTGCTCTGCGTCGATGATCTGTACCATTTCTGAGTGGGCTTTCTGCATCTCTTCGGGATCATGTCGTTCGAACGAGAGAGCCAAGTTGTGAGCAGCAGCCTCAAGATCCCGGAGTAGATCGTGTTCCTTCTCGAAGAACGCTTCTTGGTGTAGCATGAACAAGGCCTGCAAGGTGATCATATGAGCATCGATAGCTCTCCTCACGTGCTTTCCCTCAAGAATTTGTCTGACTGTCACCGGTCCATATATGTCTGCCTCTGTCCAACAGAAATCCAGGACACTATTCTCGATATAGCTTTCTATGCAGCGGAGTTGGGCCATCACGATGTGAAGTTCCCCTGGCCGAAGGATCAAGTGATCCATGTCACTGCGGGCCATCTGAAGCTGTTTTGCCGGCTTGTACAATCCCATGTCAAGAGAAACCACTGTATTGTGGTCTGGTCCGACTACTTTGTCGCTGATTCCTTGTGCCTGCATCAGTACTGTCAGTAGTGTGCTCCATTCGTGGGCAGGCGCCGCTATCAGGGGCGGTGATCCAACTCTTGTCAGAGGCATGTTTGTAGATACCAAGGAATGATATGCTGACCACGTTGGAATCTGTCTTGGAGCAGTAGAAACGTCTTCACCGTCATCAGTGTTTGGGTGTGGCAAGACGTTTGCATCCTGTTTCAACCGGCATAGGGTTTGTCCCATCAGCCAGGCCACATCAGGTAGGTGTTCGGATTTGTCTGTACTTGCATTCAAGAAGAGCGATTCATACAATGGACTGTGCGGCTTTGCTGCTGGTTTAGGACAGTCCACTAAATCGGTGATGGTACTTGGTAGATTCTTTATTGAGCGCATCTCTGCTGGGCCAGTTAGTACAAGCTTCGGAGTCTCGTCCGCTGGATCGCTCCTCTGGTAAATGGCCATTGCTGTAGCATGGAGGGTTCTTTTGCCGTCGGGAGTGTCTTCAGCAAAGTCAACATTGTCGACTGCGAAGAAGACGTGTCTACCCTGTACAACATCTGGTGGCAAGTAAAGCCCATCGTTGAGTGTCATTCTCTGAAATACTGTGGAAGATATCTGTCCTTCTATTCGGAGTAATCGGTTGTACTCCACAGACACTCCAAACGCGTGCAGCATGTTCACAATCTTTTTACTTCGGGTGGCTTGCCTCATCGCTATTCCGATCGCCAGTTCATGTGGCATCTCATGAGTCATCTTGAAGCTCTTCGTGTTCTTATTCCCGACTTGTCTTGGTGACACGTACTTTGCTACAGTATTTGTGCAAGACTAATGGCATGCTTGTTGGTGATGCCATCCTTCTTGTCTGTTGCTAGTGTCGTATTTGGGCCCTGGATGATCCATCGATAAAAGATGTACAGCTCTTCTGGTACATACATGCTCGCTCGTAGAGTCAGATAAGGTCCCAGAAAATGACCACTTCTCGGCCTTGCCTATCGCTCTCCTCAATATGGAAGATGCTTTGTATAGCACCTTCATGTTCGAGTCTGTCCCATGGTCTGTCTCCTCCATCAAGTGAATGGCTTCATCCCTGGTAGCCTTGATTGAGCACCGTTCAGGCTCATTCACTCGCTTTGGCTTGTTGAACTCTATGCTGGGTATTTGGTTCTGCAGTAGTTGTTTAATTTCTTTCCGGGTGCATTCTGGATGTGTAACGTTGTTTGCAGATCTTATTCCAAGGAAAGCCTCCTGTAGTTCAGCCATGTTCAGAATGTTTCCATCCAGCATCATGCCCTCTGTCATGCTAAGAAATTCGATTTCGGCTGCAATCTGAGCTGCAATGCTTTTGTGATGAACTTTTGATGATGACTTGCGCCAAACATCGGTAACATGCTTTGCCCAGCATCGCCTATGATATTTAGCATCGATGACATGTGTATCGGTTGAATCAATAGAAGTGCTGAGCTTCACCCGCAGTTGTTCGTCTCCACTTTTTTCAATGGCTTCCCTGAGAGAAACACTGGCATTTCCAGTGGCGAGTAGGTGTAGTTGATTATTTCGCGTTGAGCCAAGCTCGCAGAAGAAGCACAGGTCACTATTATATGGCGTTGAACGAGAGCGTGTGAATGTTGCCGAGGATTGAGAGGATTGTGGGTCTGGCATTCGCTTGGTTGATAATCGTTTCTCATAATGTTTCTTCGCTCTGCTGCGCATTCCAGAATGAATAGTGTTCTGCTGACATTTTCGGTGCCATGATGCAGATCTTGCTTGGAGATCTAGGCAAGTGGCATCTCCAAGGCGTCGGCTGATCTCAGGGTAGTCCTTGTCGCCATAGGTGGCTCGTTCTCTAACATATAGTAAGAGCTTCTCGTGAGCACTGGGACTCTCAATTAAAGTATCTGTAGTTGATGTTTGGCAGATGATGCACAAGGAATAATCAGTGTCTAGTCTGGCAATTTTCTCTGGAGGACGTACAGTTTGTGTTGTCTGTTCCATCCTAATGATGCCAAAGTGATCCAATGGATTATGAAAGCATTTGTTAGTGATTGCAGAGGGAGAAGTTAGACCGTCACCACATATATATCAGGATTTGGGTATCAATGTTTTTGAATGTAGACTACGTGCTATCAACTATGAGGACAAGTTCTGTTCTTGTGTCGCAGCAGCCACTTCATCTGAAAAGAGAAGAATAATTTTTTTTAATATCATCCGTTAATATAGAACACAGTATACATAGATTAAATATAAAATATGCCATTTTGTATCATTGTATGCTCTCCCACATATCTGAAAAAAATTGGAAATAAATATGTTTAAAGTACTGGTTACTATATGGCTGCATGCTAACTTTAATGGGAATAACCATGGTAAGATGGCCAAGTGATAAGTTTTATTAACATAATTATATCATCGTAGAAGCAGTACAGTAGTATTTATGACCTTTGTAGACAGAATAATACATGAAAATTGAGAAATGTCTTATAATAAACACAATTCATAAATTAGGGGGTATGGTTACATTTTGGGGAACATTTAATTAAATTATCAAGCAATTGGTATGTAGAAAATATATATATAACCAGTAATAATATACCTAAGTCATAATATTATTTATTGGCATATAAGTTATTGCTAATTTGAAGTTTTTTTTTTTTTTAGTGAAGTGCGGCAAGTGAAACCAAAATCAAAATATGGTAACAAAAACTAGATTTTCAGTGCTATTTTGAGGATTTGTCCCATACTCCAACAATTAAACACTTTATTTGCATGTAGTGTTCGCTTGTGGTCAATTTGATACCAAATATGACCATATTGGAGCATAACTAAAGGAATAGTCTGGAATTTTATTACTTTTTAGGCGTCGGAATATAGCGATTTGATCGAAATCATTAAATGTGTCAAAAATATATGACCGCACCATTTCCCAGAGTGCCACCAAACTTTTTATGAAGCACTAGGATGCCCTTGAAGCAACTAGCATAGTGGATTGCTTTCATACCAAAATTCCCACGGGACTATATTTTGTGCAAGACGCTCCTTGGACTATATACTGGACTTGCTACTCGTGCCCCGCGCCAACCCGCCCATGACCAGTGGAGGCCAGTTTTGCGATTCCTGACATTTTTTTACATCACTCCCATCTCCCTTCCTATGGTTTATCAGTATAAATGATATACCGTTATCTTCGTAAATGTTTGTTCTATAATATTATCAAATAAAAAACAGTAAAATACACTAAAGAAATGTCATTATGAGAGTGAAGAAATATGCATGAACTCAATATTCACTTAAACTCTTCGCTATTTAATATTTTGCGAGAAAACTTTTTACATGAAACATATCAATAGAAGCGGAATGTTATTAGCTTTCGATTGATATATTTCGTTCAGCGCGGGCTGCCTCTGGGATAGCTAGATTCGGAGTAAGGAGCGTGGCGGTAAGATTGAGGGACGCCATACAGCGCTAGGAATTGCCTAACGAGAATATTTGCACATACCAAATACCTATTACAGTATATAAACATACAGAATACACCTCCACAATATAATAACTGAGGAATTTGCTACCTACTCGAAATATCCATATAGGCTATAGCTGTCGAGTTTAGAATTTTTATAGGATGTGTGAGTTAAGACCTCACTGAACATCGACTCAAATTCCTACCTACGGGTTTCAAGCAACACACTGGGAGCGATAGTCCAGTAGCATACTAAGGTACACAATAAACGCAGGTTCTTAACTAGTTTATCACATAACAAAATAATTAATACGCCAGCATTCATAAGAACATAAGAAAATAAGGAAGCTACAAGAGGCCGCGAGGCCTACACGTGGTAGTTCCTGTAACGCGTAACTTTACATAGTGCCTGTAACGCTGTAACATAGTTCCATTCGCTATCAATCAGCGCATTCTCGCCCTAAATACCTTTTCTAGATATTCTTTATCCTTTGATAGATATTTTCTATGATAACCTATCGCCTATGGTATCCGCTGGGGGGAAAGACAGGATTTATGATTAGGGTGTATCACGCTTTCATCGAAGAACCTGTAGCAGTGGCCCTCTCGTCGATGACACTCGTGACCGCGTGGGGAAGTCGTGGCACCTCTCTCGCTCCCTCTTGACGGTCTCTGCTCGGCCTGCGTCCAGCCTCGTCCGCCCTGCCCTTCTCCTGTCCTCCCGGCAGCAGCTTGTCTCACGTCTCCTGGGGCAAACAATGGGCCGGCAGTGATCTCGGAAGGGGTGGCGGCAGGTCTCCTTGACATCCTGGCCGAGCAGCAAGAGACGTAGTCGTCGCGAGGAGTGGCAGCGGAGTGGGCTGCGACAAGACGACACTGCCTCCGCTCGAAGATGGCGACGAGATGCGTTGCCACATCTCTCCAACCTAACATATTTTCTACATCTCCTTCTCTTACTATTATGCATGCTTCTATCGACCACCACATGCAATTTAAATAAGAGATTACTGCTAGAGTACCCAGCTTTCATTGGGAGGCAATTTCAGCCTATAAATATCTCCCCATATTAGCGGTTTCTGGCAATCCTTTTCCTTAGCTAGAAAATCAATACCTATAGAACAAAGGTGTTTAGCGATGCGCAAGGGCCCAGGAAACTTCAATGCCTAAATAGTCATGAACCATAACAATAGCCTACCTATCTCATCCTTATTTCCAGTGGGGTAAGGGTGAACTTTACCCTTTTGCGTACACTACAGCAGTGTTAATTAACTAAAATCTAATATATTTACCGTATACCTAGTATAAAACGTTGTTGCCACAGTTTCTCCGCATTTAACTGGCGGGTTCTTCAAAATTCTGGCACAACACACACACCACCTCACAATTTTGTTTTGTTTATCTATTCAGATTCCTCCACCTTTACACGTTTCATTCTTCATCTTTCACGGCAGTCTACTTATACTTCTCTCATTATTTTCAGCAAAATTTCAAAACACTTTCTCCACATTCTGTTTACTGCATACCAACCTTCTGATATCTCTATTTGTTGCTAGGATCACCTCTGCTGCTTATTTTCCCTAAAGTTTTGATATATTATCCCTCCACCCATTTTTCATCAGCCCTTCTCTTTTATTCCCAAACTTTCTGCTTCAGTTATCTACATTTAACGTTTTACTCATCTAAACTGCAAATACCAGTTGTGTACCTTTTTTTTCTCTACATGTCCAGCTGTTTCACATCATTCCACCATTCACTGCCCTTTCTTCATTCTCTACTGCCTAATTGTTCATGCTACTGCCCTAGTGTCCTCGTATTACACACTTTGCTAATGTCCTCGTATTACACACTTTGCTAATGTCCTCGTATTACACACTTTGCTAATGTCCTCGTATTACACACTTTGCTAATGTCCTCGTATTACACACTTTGCTAATGTCCTCGTATTACACACTTTGCTAATGTCCTCGTATTACACACTTTGCACCTGGTAACTCTTCCCAAAATGCTGTCCATTCCTCTAACACCTATATCTTTACAGTGCCTGCTGTTTCTTCCCTTATATTCGCCTCATAGCTTTTCCTACATTCTTTATTTCAGTTAATTAATCCTCATCACTTAATTCTTAACTACTTTTTGTGGGCCTTATTTTTACATACCATACCCTATTAACATTTTTTTTTAACAACCAAGTGCGTGATGGTCAGAGATCCCTCCTGCTGCTCCCTTTGGCACATTTCATTAGCGTATATGTTGCTTCTCCATCGGTACATGGTTCATCAGTGCTTTCTGTTCTCCATTATCGCTTCTCCATGTGTACTTCTGAGTATCTTTTTATTTGAAGAATGTACTTCCTATAATTAACCCTGTTCCTTCACACATATCCACCGTGTACTCCCCACTTTCATTTAACCCTGGCACACTGACGCTGTGGTGTATTGCCTATCCGAACATTCAAATCTCCCATTGATACTACTCTATCTTTCCCAAGTTTCCTGAAGCCTCCCTTAGCAGTACCTAACAAGTTTTTTCTCTCCTCTCACTTCCAGGTCCATATGCAGCGACACTTATTAATCTCTTCTTATTTATTTCCTTATTTATTCACATCAATCATGTACTTACCTCCTTTATATTTTCTGCTCCCTATAGTTCAGGATAATTTCTACCCCCTCTCTTGCATGCTCCTTCTGAGACACTTCAGATTTTTCCCCTTATAAATGTACCAAATAGTACTTCACCCCTGCCTTTTAATTTGGTCTCAGAGAGAGCCATCACATCCAGGTTCCTTTCATGCATTATTTAAACTATCTCGCATTTTTTTTCAGGCTGATTAATTCCACGCCCATTTAGACACTCCAATTTTGATACCTTTAGCCTTGGCTTTCCCTGTGTTTCTCTTTAATTAGTAATATGTCTATTTTCAGATGTATGAGAATGGGAACACTTCTGGTTCGGGTGATGCAGATGACCTAGTCCCCATGATCATGTGGGTTTTATGTCAGTCAGGGATGGTGTCTGCAGAAGTAGAAGCAGACTACATGTGGGGTCTCCTGCTCCCTAGTGCTTCATCGGGGGAAGCCTCATACTACTTGGAAGCCTTTCATTCTGCTATCCATGCACTCAAGAATCTGTCTCCCTCACCTGAGTCTTCACCTGGAAATAGCTTGGATTCCGCAAAACCGGTATATAGATTAAATTTTCCGTTATATATAGTTATCTTGTTGTGTAACCCAGGGGCGCACCCAGGATTTTTTTTCGGAGGGTGGTGTTCATAATTGTTTTTTCGCCTGCCAGTATAGTAAACCCGCCAGATTTCTCGCTAGCCTCTGGATGCTATTTTAATTTCGCCATCAGCTGATTCCCTTTTCAGCCTTTATTTTTTATTTATTCTACTGAACCAATAGTTTTAGTAGTGTTAGATGTTTGTCCAAGGCAATACGTGAAGCATAAGTGCGACCAAATCAAGGTATATGTACATGGGCATGTGATGCGGTCAGATCGCTAGAACCTGTAGAGTGTAGAACCTAGAGCCATGGCTCCTTTGCACCCCCCCTCACTGGATGCACTGGCGTAACCTATTATAATGAAGGTAGTGTACATCCCTAAAATCATACATGCACTGTTTGCTTTCATTGGAGAAGTTGAATATTTACTTTCACAGATACAGCAAATTAAAAAGCAACAGTAGCATAAAAAAGCAGAACAGAACAAACATGTTAAAAGGCATCAGTAACAGAAAACAACAATAGCACATAATCAAATCACATGTTACTATGTGCTGTATACATTCATATTGATTCATCTCTTCCAATTAGTAACAAAGGTAGTGCATTGACACATTGACACAGAAAAACACCAGATATATATTCTTAATGATGCATTTCCTTTTGGCTTGATAATATATTATTCTTAATGTTACATTTCCTTTTGGCAGGGTAAATTGTACATTTCAGCTAATTTTCATGAGCTTATTTATTTTTAGGACCTGTCAGTTGTGTCGGATCAGGGCATTATGAAGATATTAATTCCTGACGAGAATAATGGCAGCATAGTGACACGCACGTTGCCCATTCGACCAGCAACTACCACACGAGAGGTGTGCAAGATGATGGCTCACAAACTTAAAGTTACAAATCCACAAGATTATGGACTTTACAAGCTTGTGGATGGTCTTGGTAAGTGGACGTTTGTACCTTTGTACCTCGTGGCATTTGACAAGCATGCTTTAAAAAGTGTGACCCAGTCATAAATTGTCCTCAACATCTCAATATGCAAAGATTCCTTGTCTTCTCATATTCTTATTTTACATACTCTTATATGTTGCCCTTAAAGGTCAGCTCCATTAATCTGCTCCCTTGAAAATGTTCCCTATATTTCAATCTATTAAAATTATTATGTTAGCATTTATCTCCTGCAAGAAATGGGATTAAACATAAATTTGTATAGATTGCAGGCAACATAGAAAACTACCAAATACAAGTATGTAACGAGCCTTCAATGATGGTGGTGATTAATTCATTCCCATGTTCTCTTCAATATCCAAATATCCTTGGGCCATCTGTTTTAATCTTTTCAAAGCCTCCAAAAATCACACCTTGCCACATCTTACATAATTCAGACTATTCAGTGTCACATCCTTTATGGAATATTGATATATTTTCTGAGTTATCCCTGTTCTTATCCTATTTTTATCCATACCGATGTGTTAATGTCTACACCTCTAATGTACTGTGCATGGGTTCACATTTTTTGTGACCTTACATTCCTTCCTAGGATGCTCTTAACACTCTTATTCTCTCACATACTGTAGCACTCTGTTCTCCCATTTCATTGGGAGTCGTTTTCTAGTACCCATTGGATCTACTACACTCATACATACTCTCTTAGTCATCTCACTTTCTGCCGTCTTTTCTATATGACCAAACCACCTCAGGGTGCTGCGTTATACTCCTGTAAACCCGTGGGCTGCGGCATGTCTTCCGGAAGGTTCTTCTGAGCGACTGCGGCATGCCTTCCGGAAGCGCGATTTTCAATCGCATACAAAAACCGCGCCAACATTCGTAGAAGTCCACAAACTGTGTCACATGTAGGCTGAGATGAGATGTCAGCTCTCGATAACACACCACCATCTGCCTAACTACGCTGTACGTAGGGATACCACTCCTTGGGTTTTTCCCCAAGATCTTGGGATTTGGGCCATGGCCTTGGTATATTTGTTGTCTATCTTTGGATTTTTCTGGGGATTATTCAAGTATTTCTCCAGTAGTTATCTCAAGGTAAGCATATGTACCGTATTTAGGATTCAGTTTCAATGTTTTTTTTATATAATGAGTTGCAAGCACGGAAATAATGATAGTTGCATGAATATATCCAACATAATGTTATACCTACTTATACTGACATATATCATTGTTATTCCCCCCAAAATGCATACAATATGCCTAGCAAGCATAATTTGAGTGTATCTGTGTTCAACAACAGCACCAACTGCGTATGATGCATACATAGCCCCAAGGCAGAGAAGTAACCTGACATCAACCTTCCTTATCACCCTCCCGCCTTCTCCCGTTCGCTTTTACTTTTCATTTACTTTGTTATTTACTCTCTACGCACGCCTTATTGTGTGGTGTATATTCCTCACAAGGGCCTTCTGATACAAGTTTATACACATAAAGAGCCATCAGAGTGTTTTATAGGCGAACTATAGAGCGCTTTGTATTATCAATTACCCCATACTCCCTCCACCACTTACTCCACCACCATACCCAGGGATGCCCCTCTAAATTTTCAGAAATCCCAAAACTGGCCCCCCCCCCAAAATCCAAGATAGACAAAAATATCCCAAGGTCTTTGAAAAAACATTGCAACTGAATCCTAAATACGGTACACATGCTTTCCTTGAGATAAACTACTGGAGAAATATTCGAATAATCCCCTCAAAAATCCCAAGATCTTTTGAAAAAACCCCAAGGAGTGGCATACCTGACACGTCAGTACAGTCACTCGCAAGCGGCGTGGTGCCATTCGCGCCAGATATTTTAACTCCTGACCACAACCACACCACAACCCCATACGTTTGGGTTAAAAATATATATATTGCCGGATGAGGAGTTTTACTACCATGACGTTGATGTGATTTTCATCCAATTCTGTAATGGTCACTATTGTACTCACTTTGCCGCACTGGCGGCCCAAAAAAAATAACAGCTCCTGCAGTCCCCGGGTTAACCATTCTACATTGCATCCCCTTAATTTTACTTGACATCCAGTTATACACCCTTTCAGTACCTTCACCATCCAGTCTTCTCACACCACAGGCACTTCTCAAATAGCTCACTTTAACTTTTTGGGTCCTTGACCTGTCTTTCATTCCACACCCAAGTATCACTTGCATATGTGATAATTATTACAACTATTGCATCTTTCAGTCCCTGTTTCACCTCCATCCTTACAGTCCTTCCTTTCATTATACGTCTTAGCCTCCTAGAGATCTAATCCCTTGTACCAGTCTTCCTTTCGTCTCACATTCCATGCTTGCACATAATCGAACCAATATATTTTAATTCCTGAACCTCTTCCGATCTTTTCCCTTTAAGCTCAATTTCACATTGCTTTGGACTCTAAATGAGCTTACTCTTACTCTAAATGAGCTCTCAGAATATACCACTTCACTTCTAATCCTTTAAAATACCATCACCTTAGTTTTGTTGACATTCATTATCCACTTCTGTCTTCAGCATACATTAAAAAATACGTTAACAAGATTATGTAAGTCGTTCGTATTTTCTGCAATCAGAACTATATCTTATGCCCAAAGAATTGTACTCAACAACCATTTGCTACCGTTTGCATACCTTTTCACTCCAACATCTACAATTATTGCTTTCATCTCTAATTACATCATCCATGTATAGTTTAATAGCCACAGGTACATCATACATACTTGCCTTATAGCCTACTTCCTTGAATTCCATTTTTTTTCTTCTTATTTCTCCATTTACTCTGACATATGCCATTACATCCTAAACAAAAATATTTCACACCTTTCAATAGCTTCTCACCCACACTATACACCTTCAATACACCCACAAATATGTCCAATCAACTCAGTCAAAGGCTTTCACAAGGTTTATTGCAATATAATGCAGCATAAACTTTCTTCTCTTTCATTAGCATTTTCTCAACTGCAATCCTGAGTGATAAAAATCTTATCTACACATCCACTACCTTTTCTAAAACTTCCCTGCCCTCGACTGATCCTACTCTGTGATCCTCTGCACCCTTTCAATCACAATTTTTCCATTAACCTTTCCAACTATACGCAAGAGACATATAACTCTAGAATTACCATATTTTTGCTGCCCTTCCCCTTATATATTGGAATAATAATAGCCTTTGTCCAGTCTCCTGGTACTATGCCCTTTTCCCATGCTAACCCACATATCCTATGCATTTATTCAACCACAGTTTATTTACCTTACTTTGACATCTACGAAGTAGTCCCATCACCCACTCATGTAGTGGTATACCCAAAGCGTGTATCATTGTTATGGCAGAGAGTATCATAGCTTATGAATATCATAAATCAATGTCATATGCCATATATTATCATATGTTAGGGTTGCCATTGCCAAAACAAATTCAAAGTTTGTAATTTAAGAAATATAGCAAAAAGAAATACTAGTGTATAAACATTTTTCTCACATTTTTGTCTTCTACCCGCTGCAGTCATCGAGTATTGGTCCCATTGAATTTATTATCACAGATTCGAAATCAGCAAACGTTTTTGGTCTTGATGGTATAATATAATTAGCAATGCAATAATTTATAGATGGTAAAAATTTAGTTGCGAGCAAGTAAGGAGGGTGGCGCGCTGCTTATAACCTTATTGACGACGCTATTTATTTAGTTAACGCAGATTTTCGCATGGTGCTAATTAATTTATCAGGAAACTAAATATATCAATGGAAACTAATGAAATGTTGCTTCTTTTAATATGCTCCATTTCAATAGTTGTCTCACAAAATTTTAAATAGTGACGAGTTTAACTAAAAACAACCCTACATTTACTGTTCATGCGTATTTATTCATAGTATCATAAGGGCAATTATTTAGTATGTTTAATTGTGTTTTATGTGATAATCTTACAAACAAACATTTCCGAAGATAATAGTATATCATTTATGTAGATAAACTTATTTGGTAGGGGAAAAATTACTCTGGAAAGTAAACTTTACCCCCGAGTATCCCTGGGGCCTCCACAAGACGCGCGCCTCAAATGTGCCTCCGTTTGACCGCATCACGCGCTATGAGGCACGCCTGGCCACCCTCAAAGTCATTACAAAGAAGTCTGCCAAAGTCCAACCTGAAATTCCTATTCTTGCCCCATGATGTCAGAACGAGTCTAGAGTAGGCTAGGGTCTCTTTAAAAAGAGGGTACCGCCATTCATGGGCCCTATGTTAAACGCTACTGGGCGCCATCTTAGTGCCAGGACCTCTCAGTTCACCCAAGACCCGCGGAAGTTCTCAAGACATGACCCCGCAGTATATCATGTTATACATGTATAAAGGATATACTGTTATCTTCGGAAATGTTTGTTCTATTAGATTATCACATAAAACACAGTAAAACACATCAAATAAAGGTCATTATGAGACTGAAGAAATATGCATGAACTTGAAATTCACTTAAAACTCGTCGTCATGTAAAACTTTGTGGGACAACTTATAAGATGGAATATATCAATAGAAGCAGAATTTTATTAGCTTTCCATTGATATATTTCGTTTTCTGATAAATGCAGTAGTACCATGCATAAATTAGCGTTAACTAAATAAATCGATCTTCCTATTCCTCATGAATCTTGACTTAAATGCACGTGGGAGAGCGAAGCTCAGCGAGCTCCATATGCTGTAGCAGAGCTGAATCAGTGAGCAAATGTTGGTATTCATGGCCTGCGATAGGGCTTCTAAAAGACACTCTTTTGTGTCAAATGACATTATATACCAAATACCTATATTACATTTATATTGCAATTGTAATATCACTCTTGAATATATTTAAGTATTTGATTATATTATAGCAAACATACAACAGTTTTGCCGCTCTAGCCACGAACATCAACAGAGATTCGAACGGTATGTATCCATGACGAGGATGCGGACAAGATTTCAGATGTCGCTGCAGGATTTAATTATTCATGAGCTCCTACTTCCATATGTATAACTATATACATGCCATCAAAGTATCATAACTACGCCTAATTGAAAACAGTATTATTTGCATATGATCTTTATGTTATGAATACTGAATGAGATAAGAATTAATGGAAAACAAACATTTACGGGGTGATGTCAGATAAGAATGTATGCATGCGCGCGCTAATTTGATTCGCCAAGACCTTGAAGGCTCCACCCACACCCAAAAGAGTATTTTTATTCCGAAAAGAGTATAATTTACTGCCGAGAAGTGACTCATGTTACGCAGTATTGCTCCTAAAAGAGTAGAAAAAAGTGGGAAGAGCTACACAGTGTATAATTTTACTCTTTCCCTAACCCAACAAAATACGCCTATATATATATATATATATATAATATATATATATATTATATATATATATATATATATATATATTATATATATATATATATATATATATATATATATATATAATATAGCGCCTATATAAGTATATATTTTATATATATATATATATATATATATATATATATATATATATATATATATATATATATATATAGCTATATATATATATATATATATATATATATATATATATATATAAAATATATATATATATAATATACTTATATAGGCGCTATATATATATAATTATAATATATATATATATATATATATATATATATATATATATATATATATATATATATATAAGGCGTATTTTGTTGGTTAGGGAAAGAGTAAATTATACACTGTGTACTCTTCACTTTTTTCTACTCTATTACTCTATTAATATATATATATATATATATTATATATATATATATATATATATATATATATATATATATATTTGTAATATATATATATATATATATATATATATTTGTAATATATATATATTTGAATATAATATATATTTATATATATATATATATATATATATATATATATATATATATATTAGGGTGACAGTTATTTGGACCAAATTTTTTGTCTTAAAAAAATGAAAAAGGCAGTTAATTTTCTGGTTCCTTTTATCCTAAAAACACCACATAAAAAGTTTCATCTCGATCAAATAATTTTAAGGCGTGCCTCATCGCACTTGAATGTCAGACACCCGGACATTTTTGGGGGGACCGCCTATCCCTATTACTCCGGGTTTGGGTCATATGTGTGTATTTACAACGGCTTTTTAAATGTTACTAAATGTAACTATATAGTCACTACACATCTTCCAGACTCTATTCTGTACCATTTATTTTGTTTCAAATGTATCTTACCTAAGAATATTGGAACGAAAATTGTTCCGGGGGATCACAAATCTTCGGTGTTACTGTTTACCATGTGTTTACCCATCGCGACACAATGTGTTCTACTACTCCGCACCGTGATCGTCTTAATAAACACGAAAACCAGATAAACAAGGTTCAAAGGCATGGACGGTACCGCTAGAGTACTAACGTCACTGGAAGAATATAAACATTATCAAACCTTACCTAACCTAACCTAACCTACCGCTCTAAGCCATTAAGTGTGATCGGGACGGCCTAACCTAACGTTCGTAGCATTTACGTCCGCTGATCTACGCTGTGAAGATCTACCTCTTCCGGGGACAGGCAAACCTGACTGCCCGGGAGAGCGCCGGCATCCTTCGGTACGTCAAGTTCATCGTCTTAGTCTACGTCCCCGCGTGGTACGCCGCGCCGAGCCCCACATCGGCCCCTGCGAACGACCTGGCCCTCCTGAAGGATTTGGTCGGGTACGAGGACAAGTCCCTCGCCAAGGCGCTCGCCGACGGCTTTGCGCGACGCCACTTGTGGTATTTGAGTGAGAGCCTCGTCCCGTTGGAGTTCTTCGACGAGGACTTATCGCTGGGAAGAAAGCGGGCCATGATCGAGGCCCTCAGCTCCAATGAGGGCTCGGAAGACCTCACCAAGCGGGCCGTCGTTGATCTAAAGGCCGACTTGTCGCAGAAGACCCTCGCGGACTTCGTGACCAAGTCATCGCGAATGTTCTTCTTCACCCTGGGGATCGACGACGGCTTCCTGGAGACCGACCCGGCGGAGTGGCACGACGACCCTCGCTACGTCGCCGTAGCCCGCAAAGTCAACGGCATCCGGGTACTGAACGACTTCGCCGAGCGTGGCGTCGCCCTGATGAAAGACTACAATTTGACCCTCACCAAGGACGAGGACCAGACGCAGTACATCCTGCAGGTGGTGGAGGCGCACCGGGGAAGATTCCCCGACGCCAACAAGGGCACCGTCCCCGGCCTCACTGTTTTTTCAAAAAGTCAAAAAATAAGTGTCATCGTATGGTCAAGGGAAGGGCTGTGCGTTGGGCGGATCGGGGGCCTGTGTACTTTTTCGGACCCCGGGATTGTTCGTAAGGTTCAAAGCTCCGCTCCTTACCGGGCGTCTGGGATTGGAATTGGGTGCGATACTGGTAAAAAATACTGGTTCTCACTGCCTCGCGGTGTTTGCTAGGGTCCCCCTAAATTCCCCCACCGGGCTAATCCGGGACCCCCTTGGAGCTTTTGCAGGGGCCGGTCGGCCGCCGGGCGTGTGGGGCGTCAACCTTTGGTTGAAGGCTCACAGCTCGGTCGGGGGCCAGGGGCATCCCCCTCGTGATTTGCCGTGTGGGGCCCAAATCACGAGGGGTCGGGCGATACCGCCTACCTTTGACCCCGCCTGGTGCATCATATCCTCCATCAGCTAACCATTTTCGGCATAGCTGGTAACAGGGGGGGTTTTTCCCCAAGCCTTTTTCTATTGATCGTCCTTCAGAGTCAATTCTCCTCCACTTTTTGGGCCTTCCCACAATATGAAGGTGCCCCACGGAATGTCCTCAGCACTTCCTTTTCCTCATTGCGAAAATGGACTCGTCTCCCCCTTTACCACCTGGCGTCCGGTCTTCCCTTTACTGGTTGCCCTAGCCATCCGCTTCCGGCCCCCTTCCCCGGACCCCTCCGCAGTCTCCCCAATCTAAATTTTTTCCGCTGCTTCTTCCCCTGGGCTACAAAACGGGCTTTCTTTTTCTCCCCCACAAAATCCTTCTCCCCTTTTTTCTCGCTCTCGTGTACCCACTCCCCCCCACCACTTTTTCTATATGAAATACCTCCAAATATTTTCCTCTGGAAAAATTTCCCTTGGCCTCACCTTCGACTCTCGCCTTCCCGGAAAGGGACATTCCTATCCTAAAATAAACCCCTTCGTCGCCTCCGCCTCCTACAAACTATCTCATATGTGTCTTGGGGTGCGACCGCAAGACCCTCCTCTCCACACGTCCTGGTCCTCTCCCTTTGACAGGTGTCATATTTTTTCCTCGCCCTTGCCCCCTCCCCAAACCCCCTGGACCATGTTCCCACCCCAGGCCTCCCTCTGGCTCTAGGTGCCCTTTTGCTCCTCCCCCGTTGAAGCCTCTATGCTGATCGGGCCCCCCCGTCTCTCTCTCGCCGTCGACCCTCCTATCATTTCGGTGCTATTCGCCTTTATCAATTTCCATTTTTTAAGATTGCAGTCCCCCAAAACTCTCCCACGTGATCACCTCCCCCCCTCGTTTTTCCGCCGCCCTTCCCCCCTGGGGTTCGCATGCGCACCCTTCTCTCCCACCCTCCTTTCCTACTCTTAATCTTCTCCCTTTCTACGTTCATTCCTTCCCCCCAGGCTTTATACCTTCCCCCCATACGTTTTTCTGTCCCCCCTACCTCTCCCAATTTTACCCTTCCTTCCTATTGTCCTCCGCTTCACTTTCTTGAAACCTTTCCACTCATTCCTCTAGCCCCACGTCTACCCGACGGTTCAAAACCCCCCTCGGTTTTGGCTTTTTGTCCTCTTTTCCCCCTCTTCACTATCAATACCATTTCCTACAGAAACCTGTTTTTTTCAACGGAATTTTAGCCTCCCCTTCGCCTTGAAACGCTAAATTTTCTACCCATCCTGTTCCCCATTATCTTCACTATTCCCGCAATTCCCTTTTTTCCCTTTTACAAAATCTTTGCTCCTTCACCCCCTTGTTCGGGAGATCCAAGACTGATTATTTTTGATATCCATAGCCACAAAGCAATTTTCTTTGCTGGGGACCGAGTCAGGGGGTTTATTGGGGCAACAAACGCGTTGATTCTTTGGGGCTCGGCCACTATGTCCCAATGCCCCCGTTCTCAAATGCCAGCCTCCGACTATCCCCTTTCCTTTAAATTTTTTCCTTTTCGCCCGCTGGCAACCTCCTGGACCCTTTCTCTGCCAATAAACCCCCTGACAAACCCTCAAACCTCAGGAAAACCTCCCTTCCACTCTAATACCCGTTGGGAGACGGGTCTCGCACGCTTACGCATAGGCCATACCAACCTCACACATCCATCTCATGTACGCTTCCCCCCAAACCCCTTGCACACCCTGCAAGTTCCCTTCACTGCCCCAAACATGTCCTAAATCCTTCCCCCCCATCTTAACCCCCGTCCCAGTTCCTTCCCTCTTTGCCCTCCCTTTCCCGACCCCCCTGTTTGCGGACATTCTCCCGCAATCCCCCCCCTTCCCCCGGGAAAAATTTAACCTCCTTCCTCCAACAAATCCAATCCTACATCGATCAACCATCCTGCTGTAAATTCCGTTTTTCCCCTTCCCTCATCTTTTACTATTTTCTTAAAAACCCTCCCTTTTATGTTTTGCCTTTAGTGCCATAACCTTGAGTCGGGCACATTCACCTTTTTAGGCATTAATCAATCAATCAATCTCTATCTCTCATATCCTCTCACCATATCTTCTTTCCCCTTTCTCTCTTTCCCCTTCCCCCCTCCTCTCTCTCTCTTCCCCCCTCTCTAACTCCCCCCCTTGCCCTCTTCTCTCTCTCCCGAGAGAGAAGAGAGAGAGAGAGGGGGTGGGAGAGGGGGGCGAGAGAGGGGGAAGAGAGGGGGGGAGAGAGAGGGGGAAAAAAAAGAGAGAAAAAGGGAGAGGAGGGGGGCCCGGGCGCGGCGATTTATTTACTTAACGTTATTTATGCATGGTACTACTGCTTTTATCAAAAAACGAAAATATAATGGAAACTAATAAAATTTTGCTTCTTTTAAATTTTTTTTCCATCTTATAATTGTCCCAAAGTTTTACATGACGACGAGTTTAAGTGAATTTTAAGTTCATGCATATTTCTTCAGTCTCATAATGACTTTTATTTAATGTGTTTTACTGTGTTTTATGTGATAATCTTATAGACCAAACATTTCCGAAGATAACAGTATATCCTTTATACATGTTTAACATGATATCCTGCGGGGTTATGCCTTGAGAACTTCCGCGGGTCTTGGGTGAACTGAGAGGCCCTGGCACTAAAATTGCGGCCATAAATCGAGTTGTCGCTACTTTATTATTCAAGGTACTCTAGAGTAGGCAGGAGTTGCCTATTGGCATTTATAGTAATGTTTTTACAATATGTAATGGTTGTCTAAGATATTAAAGATATTTTTGGAATATGCAAGAAAAAATTGTCTTTCATCTATGACATCTATTACCGAATAATGTAGTGGTGGTGATGAATGAGAAACATTTGAAATGAGAGGCGTTTACATAAGCTTGGTCAGCTTCGTACCTGAATGAAATGTTGACTGCAGTTTAGTTAATTTGTTCAACATCAAGTATACACGATATAATAAGGAAGACTTTATCTAATATTGAATCATTAACACTTTTGCTATGAGCGGTATCTACTACCGGCAGCTCCACCGCGCTCCTTTGAAATTACTCAGTGTCTGACTGATTGTCGGCTGTAACTGGTGGCGGTGGGCCACCCTCTCCTCATCCATGCCTTCACACTTTGCTGTCTACGGATGTAAATCTGTCGTAAATACAGGAGGCAAAGTGGCTCTACATGTTTTCCCAAAGAACGAACAGTTAAAAACTCAAATGGATTAATCTATGTAAGAGACTGGATAATCCAGCAACTTCACGTATCTGCAGCCTTCACTTTCAACCAGATGCCACCAGAAAAAGAACCAGAAGTATGAACTACTTAAGATGCCACCTTTATGAAGCTTGATATCTTTTAAGAACTATAAAGAAAGGGAAACGTTAGAAAGTACACACATGGCAGAAAAGCATGCGTTACAGGAGAGAGAGAGAGAGAGAGAGAGAGAGAGAGAGAGAGAGAGAGAGAGAGAGAGAGAGAGAGAGAGAGTGAAGTCTTTTTCTCTCTTGAGAGAGAAGAGTCTCTCTCTTCCTCTCTTGAGAGAGAAGTCTCTCTCCTCCTCATCTTGAGAGATTTTTTTTTCTCTCTCTCTCAATACCTTTGGGCAAAAATGAAAAAAGAAGTTAGAAAGTACACAAGGCAAAAAAGTATTTCATCGAGCGCGGGAGAGCGAGAGAGTATACGAGAGTGGGAGGGAGACTCGCTCTGACATCACGGAATCAACTTAGGTCCCATGCCTCAGCAGACCTGTTTGTACGGCCTTGGCTACCCCTCGCCTCACCGCCCTGGGTGAATAGTGGCATCGTGTGACGGGGCCTTAAGGCTACTAGTATAGGCTCTGGAGGGGAGTTCGTGTACATGGCTCTTTTAGAGCATAACCCTAAATTTTATTGTTATATATGTCAAGGCCGTCAAAAAAAGTTTGGGTAACACTTCCAGATCAGGTACAGTTTTTCCGCAGAGCCCGTTGAAGATTTTTGGTCGAGCGTCCAGAATCGAAAATGACGATATTGTAGTTTCATGCAATAAACCACCATCAGCTCCACAAAAGTTATTCATTGTGATTAATTATCAAGCCTTTGATAGTACTAACAACATTTTATGACTATTCAGACACATAAACCTCGGGTTTCAGTGCGAAATAGCTAAAATGTTAGTGATTTTAGTCCAAAAATCGTTCGAGTTTGAAAATGCCTCTATGTTTGAAGGCTCCACAAAGTCAATATTATACTTAGAACTGTCATACTTCTCCAAAAGTTTCCTTATCAAGTCCTCTGACAATTCCAATTCGCATATTGGTTAAAAGAAATTAAGTATGGTGGCGAGGGAGACAAATATAACCGAGAGTCAACCTTAACTTAAGTTGCCGCGTTTAGCCGCGTTTAGCGATTTCGGTCAAATGATCATATCTCTCCAAATAATTGTCTTAGGAAGTAAATGTTGGTGTCTAATGTCTATATGTATGTTTTTGACCCTAAGGAATTGATTGAAACTATTTTTAAGTTGAAGTTGATCTGATTATCATAATGCCAAATTGTCAAGTTGTGAGCCTATAACAAGGCACCTAATGGAAGACAACACTAATTGTGAAAAGTTTATTGTTCACAATAGACTACAAGGTTATTTATTTATCATCAATGACAACATTACCATGTCCACCTTAACTAAATACACTACACCCGTTCTATAGAAAGTCCACTGACCCTATTAACATAACTAAACAAACGGGTTTTTGCAAACATTCAGTGACCCTTTGTTGCAGCGACAGAATTTGATGCACTTGACTCCAGCCGTCCGACAAGGGCAATTGGACCTGGCACATTTTTCACAGGAACAGAAGACCGACCATGTAGCCTCCAGCGTTTTCCAGCTTGTGGAAGGTATCATATGACTATTGTCCTGGTGATAACCGCACACTTCTGGTTTCAGTTGCTCAATAGTTCCTGGCTCGAGATGGTTCTCCAAGGCATGCATGGTGGTGTAAGCGTTATACAGCCCACGCTGGAGATGAGGTTGAATACCTTGACTGGTTGGGGGCAAGCTCTGCAGCGAACTGCATTTGCTGTAGTGGAACATTTCAGCTCGGTGATCTGAGAAATTGGTAGCCTCACTTGATTTTTTTTAAAGAAATTGCATGCCTTCAAGAGAACGGCTGTAATGACTTCCACTGAGAACTAAGTTATGAATGATGTTTGGACCAAATACTCCTGCCTGTAGCCAAGTGGTGTCTGCTCCACTTCCAGACAGGTATTTGACGATACATTTGAGAACAATTTTCACCAAATGAAATGATCCCAGAACTGGTACAAGCGTCTCAAATTCTTGCGCATGCCTCATCTGAATTTCTCTCACTATGTGGTACACTCCCTCATCACAATACAAAGGTATTTCTTGTTGAACCAACTGTGAACCAAGGTCCACGAAATTCTTCATAGCAGAATACACAGTGGCATGTTCAGTGACGGCATACGGAAGTACGGGGACGAATGCAAGATTTTTCACCGGAATGTTCTCTTCAGTCCAAACGGAATTGCTTGCTCTCCAAGACGGCATCGACTGTGATTGAGGATATATTGATACCTCTTTTTCGGCATACTCGATGCGAGTGAGGGACCAGGTGGTGTCCTTCAGTTTCGCCCCGGCAGCTTTTGCAGTTTTGTAGACTTCATCATTCACTTTGTATGACGCTGGAATGTCGGGATTGCGTGCTGATTTTTGGAAATCTGAGAGTATTTGACATGGTAGGATTTCCTTGAAAGCTTGTGGCCCGTGTGTTACTTGTGTGTCAGAAATATTTGGCTTGCATGGCGATGAAACGGGTTTATCTTGGAAGAGTACAGTCACTGTGTCATGCTCTGAGACCCTCGCTCCTTCGTGGTCCCAGTTGTCAATAGCGCCAGACGTGAATTGTCCAGCGTCAAAGTGACTCGGTAATGCAATGCGATCTTTGTTGTGTTGTGCTGTGAAAGATGCGAGGTCGTGTTGATACCTACGGAGCTCCGTGTAACTGAGTGCCAAGTTTTCATGGTTTAATATTGAGGTCACGATTTTACCTCCACGTCCAAGTGCATGGACAGACTCTGCATTCATGATATGCATGGGTGTTCTCTTTCTCCCACAGTGATGCACGTAATACATCGTTTGGAAGAGAGACTGCAACTTCCGACAACGTCGTGTGGATAAGTTGCCATCACTGTCGCTGATATCATCGCTATCGTCTTCGTCAGCATTCTCATTATCAGCAACCTTCTCCTGTGTCATGACTGATGATGCTGCTTGTTTGTAGGTTTCAGGTTTTAAATTGTACAACGTCCCAAAAAACTTAAGTACAGCTTCGGGGATATCCATGTCATTCATTACATGCAAGCTTTAACTCTTCAGCATCACAAAAGTTGTCTTCAAGTCCAAAATCGTATTCATCAAGAGACTTCCGTATAACACAAGCACATACTTGTATAGGATCAACAGAACGGATGCGTTCAGCTAATGCATTTGCCGAGTTACGTGACACACCAAACACCATCATTGACTTACGCAGAGCATCAGGATATGTAAATTCAACTTCACTACCAAATTTATTAATCAAGAATATTTTCACATCTCTGTTGCGAAAGCCACATTGGTCATCAATGCTATTCAAGTGGTTTCGGATAACACACAACTCATAGCCGTTGCCATTTTTTAGGCCTTTCTCTAACTCAGACACAACCTGATTCCATACAAGGTGTTTGGTTGATAATTGTGGTGCTAACTCCTTGAATCTTGAGTCGTACTTGTACATGTACTTGATCATGCATTCGTTGTGATAATATACATCTGCGCCAAACACAGAACATGGATCTTGAAGGTCGCAGGTACGAGTCTACTTCATCTTGGAAATAGTTAGTTGCAGCAAGAAAGGACGAAGCACGGTTGGATTCGCAGATGCGAAATTTTATGTACTCATGTTTGTATGATTTGTTGTCACAGATAATACAATTTATGTCACGCACTGCTGTTGCTGTCGGGCCAGTATTGGGCGGGTGTCGGACAGTCTGTGAGCGAGTGTTTCTATCCTCTGATGTGTTCTGCTGATTCAATGACTGATCTTGACTTTGAGCTACATTCTGTTTCGTAAGTCTATCAAGAACAGATTTCATACTGTACTTCTAGTAACAGGCATTCGTTACATGGTAAAGGAACTGGTCTTCATCAATAAGTTTCAGTCTTTTGGAAACATGATTTTGTATGTCACTGGCTTCTCGGATCCTTTTACACCCATTGCTGGTACTAACAGTTTTATCAGCAGTTGTTGTCTGACAGATGATGCACTTATTGACGTCAACTGAAATGTCTGTGGATGACTTTGATAGTGCGACTGATTCCATCGTTGAATCCATGTGTATGGTTGTAGGCGTGTGAAGACGATTGGTCACCCCTCAGGCTATGGCAGCAGACCGACAAAACATCTCAGGGTCCTGGGAAAGAAATAATATATATTAATTATTTCATAAAGTATTATGAACAACATTACCATTCAGTAACACGATTGCTTTTCCTCTAATATGTGGAGTCCATGCCTACCATACCAACAATTATGTTTCTCCGCATATTTTTTTGACAATTTGGCATTATGACAACCAAATCAACTCCAAACAACTTATAAATAGTGTCAATCAATTCCATAGGGTCAAAAACATACATTTAGACACAACATTTACTTCCTAAGACAATTATTTGGAGAGATATGATCATTTGACCGAAATCGCTAAACGCGGCTAAACACGGCAACTTAAGTTAAGGTTGACTCTCGGTTATATTTGTCTCCCTCGCCACCATACTTAATTTTTTTAAACCAATATGCGAATTAGAATTGTCAGAGAACTTGATAAGGAAACTTTTGGAGAAGTATGACAGTTCTAAGTATAATATTGACTTTGTGGAGCCTTCAAACATAGAGGCATTTTCAAACTCGAACGATTTTTGGACTAAAATCACTAACATTTTAGCTATTTCGCACTGAAATCCGAGGTTTATGTGTCTGAATACTCATAAAATGTTGTTAGTACTATTAAAGCCTTAATAATTAATCACAATGAATAACTTTTGTGGAGCTGATGGTGATTTATTGCATGAAACAACAATATCGTCATTTTGGATTCTGGACGCTAGACCAAAAATCTTCAACGGGCTCTGCGGAAAAAACTGCACCTGATCTGGAAGTGTTACCCAAACTTTTTTGACGGCCTTGACATATATAACAATAAAATCTAGGGTTATGCTCTAAAAGAGCCATGTACACGAACTCCCCTCCCAGAGCCAGGACTATACCATCTCTACCTCGTTGTTGTTGTTGAAAGGCACCGATGTCAGGATCGACGATACTCGCCCTGGTGTACACCAATCTATCACAGTTGCGAGGGTTGCTTAGTCTTCCTCAGGAAGGTACAGGTGAAGGCAGGTTCACACTGTACCATCACGGCACCGTTTCATCACATCACGGCAGCGAACCTTGTATTCACATTATTCGTGACGGTTCGGTCATTTTCGGCAGTTTCCGCTCATCCTTTAAGCAGGCATGGTGCCTCAGAGGCTATGGTTGAAGAAATTTACATTAATAGCACTTTTGTTGGATGAAGAAGAGGAGTTGAACTATAAAATAAACAGTTTTGGGTACATAAAGCCTTGAGAAAACGACAATCATCAGCACGGCACAGTCTCATCACGTCAAAATATTCTTTCCCAAAAACTGTTACGTGTCAGAACGATGATATGCTGGAAGCGTGTCGGCGGCGCAACGTTTGGTGCAACACGTCCATTTGTTTGAATAAGAAATTATTATGGATGTGATGAGACGGTGCCGTGATGGTATGGTGTGAGTCGGCCTTGAGGCGGATGACGCGTTGTTGCGCCATGATGGGTCTTGGTCTTGGTGTAGCGTTTGGAAGGCTTCCGTCCCGTCTACAGGTACCGTTGCGGCCTTTTTACTAGCACTCTTTGATACAGTTTCCTTATCCGTAGAGGTAAAGGGTGAGGGTTAAGGGATCGAGGTGGTACGTACATAGGCCTACTTTGTCCCCGTCCAACTCTGCCTACCACCCTTTCACCGCTCACACTCCTTCAAAGAAAACTTTAACACGCTCTTTGTTTCACTATTCCATTTATCAACAATACTCAGTCTTAGCGAAAATTCCATGACCATTTTCTGCCTCCCTTCTATCATCTCCTTCCAACTGTTTATTCATATTTCACGTTTCACTACTGTTAACATCTCTGTTCTTTCCTTCCTTCTCTTCCGTCATCGTCTGTGGTCGGCAGCGGCGGCCAGTAAACTGAGCAGAGTGGGCAGGTTAAGGGTGGTGACGTTCAGTGCGATGAACTGATTGCATAAAAGTTGACGGTGGGAGTGGAAGCGAGGACACTGGAACAGGAAGTGCTCAATCGACTCCGGGACGTTCCTGCACCAGGGGCAGTACGGGTCAGGTGAGAGATACAGGCGGTGCAAGAGGGCTGTGTGGCCCTAGTCGCAGGCGGGTAAGGGCGACATCTAAGATGCGGGGTGTTTGTCATTTCCATGGGTGCCGTAGGATTTTGAGCGGTAATGACCCATGGTGGGGGCACGGAGGGCGACGCCGAGCGAAGTATCCCGGATGAAGCGGGAGACCTGAGATATCAGACGTTTTACAGTGGAGAGCGGCTGCGGGAAGCAGATGATGTTTACATCTGACACAGCTATCTTGGCAGCAGCAACCGCTATAGTGTTGCCCCATCTCTTGTTTTCTGTTACACTCCAACTTTTTCTTTGTATTGTGCATTACTGTTGATATTATTAGTAATATGGAGATGTTACGTAAGTATGGGTGGAGACGCCCTGAGCCCCACGGTCTGTGTTGTCTGGTGAAGCCACCGCTCTCCCCCGTCCGCCATACTGTTGTGGGATATGTCACGCACTGGGTGACTGAGATACCCACTCTTTCTTTTCACTTTTTACACTGTCTGCACTTAATGATATCACGGTGTGGGAAATTGTACTTCTGTGTTACTGCTAACCATATAACCACTAGCCGCAAAACCGCCCTCCAGGCGGACTTTTTGGCTAGCTCCTGCGGAGGGCTATTGGTGGGCCTTCGGCCCACCGCCTGTGTTTGGTGGGCCTTCGGCCCACCAAACATGGACTCTCCAGATAGCCCCTTCTAACTTTCCTGAAATCATGGATGTAGAAATGTATGTATTCCCCCCACCCATTCACTCACCCATTACCCATCACCCCCCACCCATTCACTCACCCATTACCCATCACCCCCCACCCATTCACTCACCCATTACCCATCACCCCCCACCCATTCACTCACCCATTACCCATCACCCCCCACCCATTCACTCACCCATTACCCATCACCACACACCCATTCACTCACCCATTACCCATCACCCCCCACCCATTCACTCACCCATTACCCATCACCCCCCACCCATTCACTCACCCATTACCCATCACCACACACCCATTCACTCACCCATTACCCATCACCCCCCACCTATTCCCTCACCCATCACCCATCACCCCCAACCCATCACCCCCCACCCATTCACTCACCCATCACCCCACACCCATTACCCATCACCCCACCCATTCACTCACCCATTACACATCACCCTACATCAAGGTTTCCTCAATTCTCGCAACCCACTTTTTTTTCACAATTCTCGCTAATAGGCTGCTAAAAAAAAAGAAAAAAAAAAGTGATCGGATCATCTCATAAGTGGACTTTCACCCATGACCCCCCACCCATTCACTCACCCATCACCCCACACCCATTACCCATCACCCCACCCATTCACTCACCCATTACCCATCACCCTACATCAAGGCTTCCTCAATTAGAGAGAACTGCAACTCCGAAATGCCAGTGGTCGCTGGCAGTTTTAACTCACAATTTGGTGAAAAGTTGGTCAACTTGAAAGAAAAATATGGGCTTATTCCACTGCACTTAAAACACACAAGTATAATATTAAGAACGATTTTCTTCTATATGTATATTGTATAGAAGCCTAATTCTGTATAACATTGTATATAACCAAATAAAATAACCAAGTAGGTTATAGTTGAGGAGGCGAGGTAAATGTTACTCTATGATATTATATAGTCAATAACGTATGTTTAGAAGTTATCTATACCTAGGCAGTCATATTTTCCTGTTATTATTGTGTATCAATCAGATAGAAAGCCTGGAAGTGCAATGAGTCGACGCGTGAAGTAGCAATGTTTTGATTCAATCTCCCCGCCACAATCTCCCCGCCCACCACTCCCCGCCGCGGCGTGTCGCCTCCACAATTATAACCTACATTGTCGCAGCAACAAGCCGATTTCGGCATTCTTTATTCTTCGTTTTTCCAGGGCATTGCTTATTGTATTTTGACAAGCGTTTGCCAGACGCAGCAGTACTGTCTTAGAAAACAGTGTGAACATCGCCCAAATTTTACATGCCACAATATACATGTAAAAAATATATTAAGCTTTGCTACTCGAGGCGAGTAATTTGCATTAAATTGCTATTATAGAACGTTCCATCGTAATGCATGTCATCCATATAATTAGTAGAACAACAGAAGAACTATATTTTTTTGTATTCAGATGCGGTGCATCAATGTTTATCGCGAAATTAATTTATGAAAAATATTAGTCGCGGAGCCAAAACACAGTAGACCAACCTTTGAGTTAAAACTGCCAGCGACCACTGGCATTTCTCGAGTTTCAGATCATTGGAATTCTCGCAACCCACTTTTGTTTTCACAATTCTCGCTAATAGGCTGCTAAAAAAAAAAAAGAAAAAAAAAAGTGATCGGATCATCTCATAAATGGGCTTATGACCTTCCCCTGGTCAACCTGATTCCAAAAATGTGCCATATGAGGTGTTTGCGCCACGGGGGGCGGAACCTATACCACATACACACACAGACAAGACAGACACACTTTCGCTTATATTATTATAGATATTATATTATTGCATATTATACATGACATCATGTCCTTAAAACTACATCTTATATATTGAATAGACTTACATACCACTAAATAATACTAATTTATTCATCTTAGTCCTACTTTGGGTCCCTTTATTGAATATATGTCTGGCGGTGAACTGCCTGGCTGCGTATTTATATCTCGCCTGCAGATATGTCTCAGCTACAGCCTTGATCAGTAAAATTATATGATTACTGGCCGGGTCATTATCTGACATATGATTTCTCATACCATTTTCTACCAATATTAATTACGCTACACATGTCAATATTAAATTTCATCTGCCACCTGACTACCCGCTCGCTTAACTTATCTAAGTCTCCCTGCAAACCGGTTACATCAGACTGTGACCCGATAACTCTACCTATCTTAGTATCATCAGCAAACCTTCTGATATCACTGCTAATGCCACTGTCTTAGTCGTTGATGCAAATATAAATAGTAGTGGCCCCAAATGACTATAATACTACTATTAATATAAACCCTACGAACACAATCGCTAACACTTATATACTATTACTACAGTTATCTCCATCATCCCCACCACTATTACTATACTATCAGTAACACAATTACCAACCCAGTGGTGCAGTAGTTATCACACTTTTCTAACAAGGTCATTGTCTTTGTTTATCAAGTACATGCACGTTTGTTTGAAACATAATTTTAGAAATGAACAAATGCATAACTTACTGGTGAAATGTAATGGATGGCTCAGATTTTTTTTTCACTTTTTCATTGCACCAAAATGCAACACAACTATTCACCATAGCAGAACACACAAGGAGACACTCCTGCCTTTACTTGCTCCTCACGAGGTCAATACTAAATGAAGACTGAGAGAGTATGTGCGGACGTGAAGAGGGAATTTGACCTGAGTAAGCATAGCCCAACCCTTAAACAGATCCGCCACTCCCTAGTAATTACCGACTCAATGCACACCTTTGACCTCACCACCCCACCTTTAACAACGAAGCCACCGTACCACCCATGAAGGTAGTATGCGAGGTGGTATGGTAGTACTCCCATACTACCTACATTGTGCCACCCCAACGTAGCAAAACTTATACCCACAAACCCGAGAGACCTACATATATTGATATCACCATGTTATGAGATCAGTTTAATTCTCATCATGAAAATAATAACGGGAAAGAAACCCATATATGTGCACCTTAGAATGGACCGACGTTACTCCCAGGAATCTTAAAATACTTCCATGAGATTATTTATCTCTACTTGGGAGTAGAGTTGTGGGCTCCCTTAACCCACAACGAGATGGCTGACTGACAGTACACTGGCATCAACCCACGCGGCTCAGGGCGTCTCCACCCATACCACCTGCATGATTAGTAACACAGTTACAAATTTGTGCTCAGTGGACCTACTGCTCAACACAAACCACTCCAGACCCCATTAACCATACACCACCGGCTGTTCTGCATTCTCTAATTATCAACCTCTCATTCGCTAATATGGCCGCATTAGACGCAGGGTGAATTTTGCATTCCTTTTTTTCGAAAAAAATGTGCGTCTTATGCGCCGGAAAATACGATATATATATATATATATATATATATATATATATATATATATATATATATATATATATATATATATATATATATATATATATATTAGGGTGTCCCTTATTTGGCAATTTTCGAATTTCAACTGGGACGGGCAATCATATTGTTCCATTTACTCTTAAAACGACGTGTGCAAAATATTTTTGAAAAATATTTATATTTAGGGGTCGCGCAATGAGTCTAAAATCTGACATATTTCACAATAATTTTACTACGGTTCTTGGTTTATTATACTAATACATGCATGACATTTTGGCTTGTATATCACCGCTTTGAATCTAGGAAGCCCTTTCAAACATGTTTGTACTGGTTGTGTGGTGAAAGTATCTCTCTATGTCACGTTTCGGACTGGATTTCGTCAATAAGTTAAAACATGTCAGCCGGGCAGGCATAACTGCTGGAGCTGTCGCTGATCGTCCTGAGCGGACAGCCGCTGCGTGGGATCAGGATATTGCGTCCTGGTGCCCTCCACCGTGCCCGCTGGGTGGCGAAAATCATCTACGCCATCAAGATCTACCTGTTCCGCGATCCAGAGCAGTTCCGCCTCACTGCAGGAGATAGATAGATATTATTGTTTTAAGGCGCCGCAACTGCGGGGTTATTGACGCCTGCTTACAAAAGATACAGTAAAAGTAATATTAAAAAACAAATTTTAAGATATAATCAACATATTTAAAATAACAAAATATATAAAAGAACAATAGTGTATTAAAAGCAACAATAAAAGAATATTGAAAACATCATACTTGTTGAGAAGGCCAATCCTTTCAATAAAGGTATGGACCTCATGTCCCGGGGAGAAACACCTCTCTCCCAATGCCAGGGAGAGACGGTAGGCACCGTCCGCCCCCCGACACCGGGACAAGAATTGCTCACGTAGGGCCCCAAGACTAGGACACTCGACCAGTAAGTGCCGCACAGTCAAGGGGACCAAGCAATCATCACAGTAAGGAGCGTGGCCCCCCTCCATAAGGAATCCATGTGTATATAAAGTATGACCAATACGCAATCGTGCCAAGGCAGTCTCCCATCTCCGGGAGAGACCGCAGTAGCTCTCACTGCAGGAGAGAAATCTGGAATTTGACGCCTCGTCGCTTTCACCGTCTCGACGTACGTGTCGTCTTGGTTCCGTGCGACATCCCCGATTGCTGACCCGGCATGAAACCTCCAACTGCTCAAGATGTTGGTGTCCTACCCCGACAGGGCAGTGGCCATGGCGACGGCAACGGTCTTCGGGTGCCATCTCTGGTACTTGAGCGAGAGGAGAGTTGCTCTTGCGTTCTTCGACGATCACCTGGCCATTGAGAAGCGGGAGATGGTGAGGGCTCTGCAGGAGGAAGAGGGCTCCGATGACCCTCCTCGACGAGCAACGGTCGAGCTTACATCCACTGATCTGGCAAAGAAAATGTTGCAAGTTTCGTGACGTCTGTCACGCCGTCCTTCTTCGAGATCCTTGGGTTGGATGCGGATCTTCTGGCAGTCAACCCAAAGGCGTGCCCCGACAATCCGGGATACACCGCCGCCGCCGCCTGCGTCAAGGAACTGCGCACTGTGAACGACTTCGTTGAGCGAGGCGTCGCCCTGATGCAGGTCAACCTGGCTCTCACCAAGAACGAAGATCAGAGGCAGCTCCTCCTCCAAGTCGTGGAGGAACACCGGAGGAAATACCCGACGCCCGAAAGTCCACAGTGACTGTGAACTAGGCGACAATGAGTGGCAGATGGGCGCCCATGAGACCTCCCAAAGAGGGGCTACTACTCGAGAAGAGGGGGACCTAGAATCAACGCTGTGAAATGAAACGTGCTTACAACTACGTTTATTACCTCAAATAATGTAACATTCAAATCTGTTAGTGACAAATAATTTTGAAAATTACCTATATCGGCACATAGAAAATGTCCAATTCTTACAGAAAATTATAAACTTC
>JACEEZ010006826.1:376640-421640 GCA_016584305.1 Chionoecetes opilio
ACAAGGTGAAATATGATCTCTCCACCAATGGCTTCCACTGTACATTCGCATTCAAGCGTATTGATGCCAAAATAGCATGGCCAATACTCACTTGATCAGAATTTTGTAATTGATCACTTTTTGATCTGAAGTTTAACACCTGCAAGAACATATCTCACTCCATAGATCATCTGCAGTGTTCCAGACCTATGCATGTGCAGCTACACATGCTGTGACATATCACTTATTGATGTAAACAAAATTCAAACTACAGTATGAAAGATCTGAAGGGTATGTCCTGTATCCCAAGACTGCAGCTGCAAGTCTTTGATATTTGGAATCTTAAATTATATTGGAGTCATTGGGGTTATATTTAATACCAATATGATATGTGTAGGTAATGTGCAAATGTATCTTTAAAAATTGTATATTCACAATTTGAAGGAGTTTTTAAAATTTATTTTAGATATTGCCTGGGCATTATATGATTTGAATAAGGAAAACTTCTCAGGAAAGAAATAATCAAGTCAACCTCTTTTCTTTCCTTGTAGATGTTAAATCATCATCAGAGTTAAGGCACACTATTTTTTTTTTACCAGACATCAAACACTCTTTCATATCATTAACATAATTCACAGTAAAATATATTTTGTTACTGTTATTTCTCCATAAAACTGTATAGGAAGCTTTCATAGGTTTATTTATGTATCAACCCTTTTCTTAAGTAGTACTACGTATAGTCATCTCTTTAGTAAAGTATATTTAGTATACTCTCAAAATGACATGATGGAGGAAAATAATCTGATGAAGGACCAAATGTCTAAATGGACTTAACTTTCAACCTATGATGTGATGCATCACAGCAGAGCGAGATCACCCTACCTGTGACCAATCTTTAGTTAAAGTATGTTGTTTGCAACTTTTTTTTCCCTTCATAGTTCGTATGTACAATTGTACATATTCTTCTTAATATAAATATGTCTCATGTTTTGCATATAATTAAAAGAATCTCATCTTGTAGGTTATGTAAAGTGTGTTGATGTGATTAAGCTACATCTCTGACTGCAAAGTTAACATGTGGAGCTTTGCATTATTCAGCATTTTAGAAATTAATTTGAAGTTTCATAATTCCAATTTTTGGAAATTGATTAGATTTTTTTTTTTCAGAAGACCTCAGTTTCAAAACAATCAATACAGGAGCTTATGTAGTTTCAACTCCTTTTCCTTATTATGTCACAGGCTTATTTTTCTCTTCTCTGCCATGAAGTGTAGTCTCAGGCACTGTAATCAGCTAGCATTAAGGAGTTGGCCTTAGTTTTTGCTCAATATTAATTATATTATACTGTTGATGTAATTGCATCTTACAATAAACTGGTGTTCCAAAACTATCCTTACTATAGCACAAATACAGTCATACAATACAGAACCAACAATTTTTGATGCCTAATTGCAAAATGTTCAAACAAGGGGGCTATAAAGCTGTTCCTCCACAAAGTGTGATGTAAAACCAACTATATATTACTACTGTAGCACTAAAGTGGAAGACAGGGAAGTTGGCGGTGTCGTGCATCCGTCACGCTCCTTGACAAATTATGTTTAATTCCCACCCAGCGCTTCTTATGGGGAATTATAAAAAAAATGTGTCTGGCAACTCGCTCACGGCCTTAACTTCCTGCTTGCTGCTTTGCAACTCAGTCATTAATGGTCAGTGACCAGGACATATTGCTTCTTATCGTCACTCCCGGTTTGATTTCCCAAAACGTCAACAAAACTTTTCGGAAAAGTGTTTTCACTCTGTTGGATATGGGACCTAAGGCACAATTGACTGCAGACCAGATCACCCGTATTCACACCTTGTGTAAGACCAGTTTTAGTGCAACACAGATTGTGAGGGAGACTGGTTTATCTCAACGAACGGTTGAGCGGTGGCTTAAGAAATCGCGAGAATCGCTAAATGATGAAAGTCTAACGCACTTGCCTCGTCCAATAGGCAAGAAAAAAGTTTCAAAAAAGACTGAATATTATCAGAAGACAGTTAGTGAAATTTCCTATCAAGACAGCAAGAAAATTGAAGTCAACAAACCTACAGTTACTGGGTACAGTGTATGTAAGAAACGTGTTCTTTCTTAGTAACACGGGTAAACATGCCAGCGGTCGCAGTACACCGCCAACTTCCCTGTCTTCCACTGTACAACAAAAATTCAGTGTCATCCTTATTTTATTATTTATATGTAACACCAGTGACTAGCTCCTGCATTTTTAGCTCAAATGCTTTCATTTTTCATGCCAGTGAATTATTTTATACTTTTATAAAGAACTCTAACCATATCACACTATGTCTAGCTTAAGAGTAGAACATGACTAGTGTAATATTATGTTTTTGTTTGTATATATTGTACTTTCTTTGCAAATAATGCTGAATGGCTGTGTTACAGTTGGTATCAGAGCCACCTATTAGTTTGTGGAACTAGATTTTAAAGACTATTCAAAATTCTAATTAACTAAGACTTTTTGAATGTCACTTTTTTACCCTAACCTTTCAAACATTCCAAACTCTTGGGTGGTCACGTTTGTGTATAATGTCTAGTCATTGTTTGGTAATTGTAGTAGCATTTCAAGCTTTTTTTATATACTAATATAATACAATATTAGGTCTCCTTCCAGATCTTATGATTGAAAATGTAATGGTATATATTAGCATTCACATGTTATAACATATGTTTCAAAATGTCTACAGGAATTATAAAATCTGAACAATAACTACTGCCTTATTGATCAATCCTGTCACGCAAATAATGACAATCATCCCACACATGCTGTGACATCAAAGTAAGAAACATCCACGAAAAACTTAATGGCAGCATCATTTGAATCAAAATGTAACGCCTTTACGTAAACACATCCCATTCAAATAAGAAATTAGTCTCACACTTTTGTTTTCATTTAATTTTTCTGTATTTTTATAATGATTAACATGTATGATTCACGACCACGTATCCCTCTGATTCTCCGCAACGTCTCTCCTAAATCTTTTAAAGGGGTCCGTTCAACAAAAACCTGGTTATGCCATATCTTCATTAAATATGCATGAATTCATGTGATATTGAAACGCCCGCTAGGGTGGTTAAAAGTTATCTCTCTATATTCCTAGTTCTCTCTTCCGTCGTAGTGATGGAATTCTGAAGGGGATGCCGAAGGGGGGAGAGCCTGGTCAAGGGATGTTGTGACATTTTCAGTCGAACCAGCTGCGTGGGGCCGTATCGTGAAGCAATGTACTGCTCCGTAGGTGTAGAGTGGAAACAAAACTAACGGAGCGTTACAATGCCCTGGACCCACAATTTCTTTTATTGAATCTTGTCAGAAGATCCTCCACAGACGAACTGACAGGCTTACAATCACAATAATTTGGGGATTTAAATCCATTTGCCATTTTACATACTGAACATGGTAGGGTTCGAACCCACCTTTCTTAAAATTCGCTCCCACAGTCGATAATATATCCGACCAGGCCAAAGAGACATCACCGCTTGGCGATGCGGTTCTAGGCTATGTAATGGTGGTATGTTAATATGTTGGTATTCTGGCAACCGCTGGCTGTATACGTGCACCTGGCGCCTAGCTTTTGTCTCGATTGTAAATACCTCCTCTCCCGTCCTCCCGTGCCTTACCACGTATTGTTATATATATATATATATATATATATATATATATATATATATATATATATATATATTATATATATATATATATATATATTATATCGTTATATATTGGATTCAAATTTTTCGTATATAGCAAAGTTTGTTCGTTATATGAGGTGAAAGTTCGCAATTTTCGACCATTTCCGTGTATAATGAACTTTGTTACATTAGATGAAAGTTCGTATACTTACGTACATGCAGCCATCACAGATACTTCACGCATACAGGGAAATTAATACAATACGTGGTGCGGCACGAGAGGCAGACAAAGTAGTGTGGACGGAGTACGTGAGAGGAGGTGTTTACATTCGGAGCGATAAAAGGCAGACTGATCGGCGCACAGCCGCGCACCGCCCGTTCGGCTTGGTTTTCACTGCCACCGTCCCACCTGCGTGTACATGTTCAGCCGGCCCATCACCGAACCAAACCTCGCAATTACCGAATATATTCGGTGAATCCCTGCATATATCGGACTGGCTGAAACAGTTCGTTAAAGCCGAAATTTGTTATATCGAAGTCCGTAATAGTGAGGGTTTACTGTATATATATATGATCAGGTTTTACCAGTGTTTCTACAGTAAGGGATAAAATACCAGCAACAGCTTGAATAGTTTGGTTAGGTTACGTAACCAATGTGCATGTTACGTTAATGAACTAGCCGTGGGTCTGTTGGGCGCAGCCTCCACAGTTAGGTCAGATTACGTAACAAATATTTATGTATTGTAATACATTGCAGTTTATTCCTACTATTCATCTATTACAAGGGGATCTGTCGTCGAACACTTTGACGTTGACGAGAGCTCTCGGTTGGTGTTTCGGTGTGCCCAGAATTCCGGGCGACAATAGTAGCCTACCATAAACCGATGAAGAAAGCTACATAAGTGATATGGAGTTTGAGGGCTTTGGTGGCGATTTTGTAGATGATTTGTATAATATAGATGTAAGTAATGAGGACCCTGATGTTGAGGTTGATGTTGAGGTGCATGATGAAGGTGTACGTTACTCGATGACCCCATGCCAGCATGAGCTACAATCTAATAACAACTACGAGTGATAATATCACATTATTATGTTTACAATGGCATAATATATCAATAAATATAACATAATTGCAATTAAGAAAAATAACTTTGAATACCCACTAGAAAAAAAAGGTGGTGCAACGAGTAATGGTAGCCAGCGTCCCTGTACAGCCTCCGAACATGGGCGGCGTGAAGCATGATAAAACACTCCCCACTTATAACCACACCAAACCTCAACATAGTTTTCAATTTAACGTAGAGATGTCAACCTAACACCAGTCTCTTCTCAACAGTAAGATCTGCATTTTGACATTTTGTAGATTATATATCTAATAATTAAAAAGATTGTATCAGCGTAAATTTAAACTAAAACCCCCGTATTACACTGTGTTACTGTGATAACTGGTCCGGGCTGCATATTGCCGAAGTCTATTGCTATACGGGATCAGGGGAAATTGGAACCAGTCAGCGCGCGGTGAGGGCGGGGGTGTGGGAGGGGCTTATACTCAGACGTCCACACACAATATTTGCGGGTAACTTGCTACTTTTGTGGGCAGATATTGTGCGTGACTTTATTTAAATAATATATTGGTAGAGAGAGAGAAAAGAGAGAGAGAGAGAGAGAGAGAGAGGGTGGAAACAGTATAAGATGAATTTATTAGATATTATAATTGCATGCTGTATAATTAAGACAGAGAGAGAGAGAGAGAGAGAGAGAGAGAGAGAGAGTGGAAACAGTATAAGATGAATTTGTTAAATATTATAATTGCATGCTGTATAATTAAGAGAGAGAGAGAGAGAGAGAGAGAGAGAGAGAGAGAGAGAGAGAGAGAGAGATGGGGTGGAGACAGTATAAGATGAATGAGGGAGAATGATCTGGGAGTGTGGCCTCAATCTAGTCTGGACTCTACCGTAGATAACAGTATAGTTGCCACCTGCACTCATGTCGCCAGGCGGCATATATTACGAATTATAGCATCACTACTGATTTGTATGTGTCACTGAAGATGATACACAATAGTTTGTAATAATGACTACCCTGTTTATAATCTACCCTGTTTCCGCGTTGTTTTAACCTTTGTATCTGCAAGTATAGACGGTTTCAAATTTACCTACTCTTTTTTTATTTTGGGCGACGACAACGGCGGGAGGACACTAAACATAAACACTAGATGGCGACCTTAGTGTAGCCCGTTACCAACGTCGCCACTCTGTTTTATTTTTGCAGTTTGTTCATTTATAGCCATATTCATCACTACACAGATGAAGACACAAAATGACACAGACTCTCCAGATAGCCCCTTCTAACTTTCCTGAAATCATGGATGTAGAAATGTAAGTATTAGCGCCACCAGACGTCTGTTATCAGAAAAAAAACGTTGTCCTGGCGACTTTAGTGTTTTCTACGGTAGAATCGAAAGGGATCATTGTTATACTCTACATTTCACCATGGCAACATATAGGGAAGTGCTAAATTTTGAGGAGGAAGGTTTTTTCACTACAAGTATAACGGTGAAGGATGACACTGTTCGTCTCCGCATAAATACTAAATAATTATTTTGTTGAATGATATATTTTGTTCCCGAATACGTATAAGACATGGAGAGAGAGAGAGAGAGAGAGAGAGAGAGAGAGAGAGAGAGAGAGAGAGATAATGGAGGGAAAGGAAGGAAAGACAGTGACAAGAATGTGACTTATATGACGGAACATTAGTAGTAGTAGCGCTGATGGATGAATGTTAGAAAGGAAGACAAACACTTGGCTCATAAAACTAGTCTTAAAAAAATACTTACATGCGCTTACTAATAAGTCACTTCGTTAAAGTAGTCTTTTCCAGCCTGCCGTTAAACTGACATACTGGGACCTATGTAACATACTAGGACAGATAAAAATGAGACTTACATCATGAAACAAGATATATACTCAATTTATTGGACACACTAAGTGACAAGAACATCCTACTATCATCATATCAAACTAGACTCTAATGAAGTTTCTCTAATGGCCACTGCCATGAGATTTTGCAATGGCCACGTTGTGCAGAATATTATGCGACAAATTTCTTGGTCGCTTTGCTTTAGTTTTCGGCATGCTGTCTGGCCGCCGTCCCTTACCAAGAGGTGCTGCTCCCCTTGGTTTTCCTGGTCCTCTTCTGGCAATGGAAGTTGGTGGCAAGGAATTTTCCCTCTTCCTCTGCTAAGGGCATGTATGTTACATAGGTCCCAGTATGTCACTTTAACAGCAGGTTGGAAAAGACTACTTTAACGAAGTTTCTTATTAGTAAGCGCATGTAATATTTTTTTTAAGACTAGTTTTATGAGCCAAGTGTTTGTCTTCCTTTCTAACATTCATCCATCAGCGCTACTACTACTAATGTTCCGTCATATAAGTAACATTCTTGTCACTGTCTTTCCTTCCTTTCCCTCCATTTTTTTTTCTCTCTCTCTCTCTCTCTCTCTCTCTCTCTCTCTCTCTCTCTCTCTCTCTCTCTCTCTCTCTCTCTCTCTCTCTCTCTCTCTTTTTTTTCTCTCTCTACAAATATATTATCTAAATAAAGTCACGCACAATATCTGCCCACAAAATGAGCAAGTTACCCGTAAATATTGTGTGTGAACGTCTGAGTATAAGCCCCTCCCACACCCCAGCCCTCACCGCGCGTTGATTGGTTCTAATTTCCCCTGATCCCGTATAGCAATAGACTTCGGCAATATGCGTCCGTCCGGGCTCCATAGATTAAAGCGGCTGCTCCCTGGATGCATATTGACAAGCAAAATGCGTCACTCCTTAGCTATTGAGTCATCCAGTTCCTAAGTCAGCGGCTTTGGTTGTTAGTTATGACACACAGGTTATGTTTTTATCCTATCGCTAGACTTACGCATAAAATACGCATGTGAAATACGCATGTAAAAAAAGCGCTAGACATGGGGCCCTAGTGTATATATATATATATATATATATATATATATATATATATATATATATATATATATATATATATATATATATTTTATATATATATATATATATATATATATATATATATATATATATATATATATAGTGTTCAAAGAACATATTAATTTTTCATGCAACTGACTTTGAGCAAAACTTTATTTGATGGTTCATTATATTACTTCAAATTTAAGTAAATTAATTATAAACAAACGGATAGTTACAATAAAGCAAACACTAGGCTTATATAAATGTACAGTGCTGCTTAAGGTAGAAACAGTACAGTCAGTGGTCATGTTTTGTATGGTCTTAATCTTACAGATAAACAAATACAACCATCAAATTACTATTTTACATGTCACTCATGTAGTTAACCTATATCCTCTTACCTCCACCCGTGAATGTCAGGCTACGTATAGTGTTGTGTTCAGATTTTTTAATGACCATTAACTAAGCAGTTCTACAAAGGTTGAAGGACTGGGAAGATGGCACATCAGCTCTAGCCGGGATTTAACTTGATCCCGAACAAATTTCAATCTCTGGATTTATAAATAACATGATCAGTCACACCAATCACTCCAGCAATTCAAAGCTTCTTACATGGATGCAATCTGAAACATTGCATGCTATCTATATCTTCTGTCAGATATGTATGGGTGTCAAACATTTTTTTATAACATAAGTAATACATTTGTATAAGAGAATGCATATTGAAGCCTGTATAACAAATGTACACTGTTTTCTGGGGTTACTAATAAGCCAAAAGTTTTTATATTGGACATGTAAAGTTTCATCAAAACTCAATATGTATGTAATGATGAAAAAATAATTTTCCTTTTATAAACCAGTTATTCATAAAAAATAAATTCTCTTACAGAAAGTCTGCTGACTGACAACGAGTGTCCACACAAGGTGAAATATGATCTCTCCACCAATGGCTTCCACTGTACATTCGCATTCAAGCGTATTGATGCCAAAATAGCATGGCCAATACTCACTTGATCAGAATTTTGTAATTGATCACTTTTTGATCTGAAGTTTAACACCTGCAAGAACATATCTCACTCCATAGATCATCTGCAGTGTTCCAGACCTATGCATGTGCAGCTACACATGCTGTGACATATCACTTATTGATGTAAACAAAATTCAAACTACAGTATGAAAGATCTGAAGGGTATGTCCTGTATCCCAAGACTGCAGCTGCAAGTCTTTGATATTTGGAATCTTAAATTATATTGGAGTCATTGGGGTTATATTTAATACCAATATGATATGTGTAGGTAATGTGCAAATGTATCTTTAAAAATTGTATATTCACAATTTGAAGGAGTTTTTAAAATTTGTTTCAGAAATTGCCTGGGCATTATATGATTTGAATAAGGAAAACTTCTCAGGAAAGAAATAATCAAGTCAACCTCTTTTCTTTCCTTGTAGATGTTAAATCATCATCAGAGTTAAGTCACACAATTTTTTTTTTACCAGACATCAAACACTCTTTCATATCATTAACATAATTCACAGTAAAATATATTTTGTTACTGTTATTTCTCCATAAAACTGTATAGGAAGCTTTCATAGGTTTATTTATGTATCAACCCTTTTCTTAAGTAGTACTACGTATAGTCATCTCTTTAGTAAAGTATATTTAGTATACTCTCAAAATGACATGATGGAGGAAAATAATCTGTTGAAGGACCAAATGTCTAAATGGACTTAACTTTCAACCTATGATGTGATGCATCACAGCAGAGCGAGATCACCCTACCTGTGACCAATCTTTAGTTAAAGTATGTTGTTTGCAACTTTTTTTTCCCTTCATAGTACGTATGTACAATTGTACATATTCTTCTTAATATAAATATGTCTCATGTTTTGCATATAATTAAAAGAATCTCATCTTGTAGGTTATGTAAAGTGTGTTGATGTGATTGAGCTACATCTCTGACTGCAAAGTTAACATGTGGACCTTTGCATTATTCAGCATTTTAGAAATGAATTTGAGGTTTCATAATTCTAATTTTTGGAAATTGATTAGAATTTTTTTCTTCAGAAGACCTCAGTTTCAAAACAATCAATACAGGAGCTTATGTAGTTTCAACTCCTTTTCCTTATTATGTCACAGGCTTATTTTTCTCTTCTCTGCCATGAAGTGTAGTCTCAGGCACTGTAATCAGCTAGCATTAAGGAGTTGGCCTTAGTTTTTGCTCAATATTAATTATATTATACTGTTGATGTAATTGCATCTTACAATAAACTGGTGTTCCAAAACTATCCTTACTATAGCACAAATACAGTCATACAATACAGAACCAACAATTTTTGATGCCTAATTGCAAAATGTTCAAACAAGGGGGCTATAAAGCTGTTCCTCCACAAAGTGTGATGTAAAACCAACTATATATTACTACTGTAGCACTAAAGTGGAAGACAGGGAAGTTGGCGGTGTCGTGCATCCGTCACGCTCCTTGACAAATTATGTTTAATTCCCACCCAGCGCTTCTTATGGGGAATTATAAAAAAAATGTGTCTGGCAACTCACTCACGGCCTTGACTTCCTGCTTGCTGCTTTGCAACTCAGTCATTAATGGTCAGTGACCAGGACATATTGCTTCTTATCGTCACTCCCGGTTCGATTTCCCAAAACGTCAACAAAACTTTTCGGAAAAGTGTTTTCACTCTGTTGGATATGGGACCTAAGGCACAATTGACTGCAGACCAGATCACCCGTATTCACACCTTGTGTAAGACCAGTTTTAGTGCAACACAGATTGTGAGGGAGACTGGTTTATCTTAACGAACGGTTGAGCGGTGGCTTAAGAAATCGCGAGAATCGCTAAATGATGAAAGTCTAACGCACTTGCCTCGTCCAATAGGCAAGAAAAAAGTTTAAAAAAAGACTAAATATTATCAGAAGACAGTTAGTGAAATCTCCTACCATAACAGCAAGAAAATTGAAGTCAACAAACCTACAGTTACTGGGTACAGTGTATGTAAGAAACGTGTTCTTTCTTAGTAACACGGGTAAACATGCCAGCGGTCGCAGTACACCGCCAAATTCCCTGTCTTCCACTGTACAACAAAAATTCAGTGTCATCCTTATTTTATTATTAATATGTAACACCAGTGACTTGCTCCTGCATTTTTAGCTCAAATGCTTTCATTTTTCATCCCAGTGAATTGTTTTATACTTTTATAAAGAACTCTAACCATATCACACTATGTCTAGCTTAAGAGTAGAAAATGACTAGTCATAGCCCACTATATATCTCGATTTACAGTGGTCTATGGACTAGTGTAATATTTACATGTTCTTTTTGTACATATTGTACTTTCTTTGCAAATAATGCTGAATGGCTGTGTTACAGTTGGTGTCAGAGCCACCTATTAGTTTGTGGAACTAGATTTTAAAGACTATTCAAAATTCTAATTAACTAAGACTTTTTGAATGTCACTTTTTACCCTAACCTTTCAAACATTCCAAACTCTTGGGTGGTCACGTTTGTGTATAATGTCTAGTCATTGTTTGGTAATTGTAGTAGCATTTCAAGCTTTTTTTATATACTAATATAATACAATATTAGGTCTCCTTCCAGATCTTATGATTGAAAATGTAATGGTATATATTAGCATTCACATGTTATAACATATGTTTCAAAATGTCTACAGGAATTATAAAATCTGAACAATAACTACTGCCTTATTGATCAATCCTGTCACGCAAATAATGACAATCATCCCACACATGCTGTGACATCAAAGTAAGAAACATCCACGAAAAACTTAATGGCAGCATCATTTGAATCAAAATGTAACGCTTTTACGTAAACACATCCCATTCAAATATGAAATTAGTCTCACACTTTTGTTTTCATTTAATTTTTCTGTATTTTTATAATGATTAACATGTATAATTCACGACCACGTATCCCTCTGATTGTCCGCAACGTCTCTCCTAAATCTTTTAAGGTTCAACAAAAACCTGGTTATGCCATATCTTCATTATATATGCATGAATTCATGTGATATTGAAACGCCCGCTAGGGTGGTTGAAAGTTCTCTCTCTCTCTATTCCTAGTTCTCTCTTCCGTCGTAGTGATGGAATTCTGAAGGGGATGCCGAAGGGGGGAGAGCCTGGTCAAGGGAGGTTGTGACATTTTCAGTCGAACCAGCTGCGTGGGGCCGTATCGTGAAACAATGTACTGCTCCGTAGGTGTAGAGTGGAAACAAAATTAACAGAGCGTTACAATGCTCTGGGCCCACAATTTCCTTTATTGAATCTTGTCAGAAGATCCTCCACAGACGAACTGATAGGCTTACAATTACAATAATTTGGGGAATTAAATCCATTTGCCATTTTACATACTGAACATGGTAGGGTTCGAACCCACCTGCCTTAGAATTCCCTTAAGAATTCCCTTAGAATATCGACTCACAGTCGATAATATTTCCGACCAGGCCAAAGAGACATCACCGCTTGGCAAAGCGGTTCTAGGCTATTTCAACCATTACAATATTAATTTCATTGTTTAATGAGAATATGTAGCACATCAAAATATGACCCTGAACCCTTTTCTAGCCAACCCCTCCTTTCTGTTCCCCCTTTCACTTGCAACTTAATTTTCAAAGTGCTACTTCTCCGTTATCCTATGCCCCCCTTCCACCCCCACTTCCCCCGCCCTTCAAACTAATGTAGATATGAGAAGTCCTTGTGGTGTTCAATTCTATGTTTTCACTAGCCGCAAAGCCGCCCACCGGGCGGACTTTTTGGCTAGCTCTTGCGGAGGGCTATTGGTGGGCCTTCGGCCCACCACCTGTGTTTGGTGGGCGTCTGTGTTTGGTGGGCGTCTGTGTTTGGTGGATTGTTGTGTATTTGGTGGATTGTTGTGTGTTTGGTGGATTGTTGTGTGTTTGGTGTGTTCTGTGGACCAAACACAGACTCTCCAGATAGCCCCTTCTAACTTTCCTGAAATCATGGATGTCGAAATGTATGTATTAACGCCAACCCATTCACATCACCCCCAACCCATTCACTCACCCATTACCCATCACCCCCCACCCATTCACTCACCCATTACCCATCACCCAGCACCCATTTACTCACCCATTACCCATCACCACGCACCCATTCACTCACCCATTACCCATCACCCCCCACCTATTCCCTCACCCATCACCTATCACCCCCAACCCATCACACCCTCCCATTCACTCACCCATTACCCCACACCCATTACCCATCACCCCACCCATTCACTAACCCATTACCCATCACCCTACATCAAGGTTGCCTCAATTCTCGCAACCCACTTTTTTTTTCACAATTCTCGCTAATAGGCTACTAATTTTTTTAAGTGCTCGGATCATCTCATAAGTGGGCTTAAAACCTTCCCCTGGTCGACCCGGTTCCAAAACTGTGCCATTTGATGGGATTGGGACACTGGGGGCGGCACCTATCGCGGACACACAGACAGACACACACACAGACACACACACTTGCGCTTATATTATTATAGATATTTTAGTTTTTTGCCTTAGTTCATTTTTTTTTTTCAAAATTTGTATTAAAAAGTTCTAGCAAAAATCTGTTTTCACGCATATCCTAAAAACTGAAGCATTGTTTTGAAGAAAAAATATTGTTCTTGATCTTAGTTTTTGTTTCACTAAAATCTAAGAAAACCTACCGAGAAGGAGCAATTTGAACATGAAAAAGTTATATTTTGAGATTCGGGCTGATAAAACTTGTGGTGTCGCGAACCAGTCAGTCAGGCCAGGCTGCTACACCTAGGCTACCTCCATCAGAGCCAACTTCTCACTGAACTACGAGTTCCACTCTCTTTCCCTCCACAATCCTACATATGCCAGCATCCACCACAATAGAATAGGTTGATGCTATTTCTAAAAGATTTTCAGAACAAATATAGCATAGTTATGCACATATAGCGCTAACACGTAGTGTGTCCAAGGTAGGGAACCTACACATAAACAACGTAATTATTGGAAATTTTGGGCTGAAACTCCTGTCACATAAATAGGCATTACCATTGCTCAGGAAGATTTTTATTAGTTTTTACTTTTTCAAATTTTCCAATATTTTTGGCCAACGCTTCTATTAACCCCCTAAGTGCCAGCAAATTTGGAACCCGGTGACTCTCCCAGTGCCACATAATTTTAAATTTTCTTTTTATTTCCTAACGTGATGGGGATGGGTAAAACAAAATTGTGAAAAAAACTCGCCTCGACCATTTTTTTGTAAAACGGGGCCTCCAAGGGGCTGGGCGGTGAAAACTAGAATTTTCGAGATTTCCGTAGACTTTCTTGCCTTTTGGGGGGTTTGCGGACAAATTGCAAGTGCTTGTAGCAACTTGTTTGGACGGACGCAGATATTTGAGGTGGTGCAGAGGTGAGTACGCACTACGTTTAGTACGCACACGTATTTTTGTGGTTTACATAGGCGCACGAGAGGAAGGAGCAGTCAAAATTGGTACTTTAAATGTTGGGACAATGCGAGGTAGGAGTAGAGAAGTTGTGGAGATGTGGCGTGGAGAAAAGTTGATGTATGTTGTGTACAATAGGTAATATACATTGGCAAAGAATGTACAACACTCGGAAGCGATAAGGAAAATTATATGTAATTTTTGGTACAGGGGGTATGACATTGGACTCAGTGGAGTAGGAATTCTGATTGGACATGAGCTGGCAGAAAATGTAATAGAAGTGGAAATATATAGTAACAGGATGATGAAGCTCAAGTTGGTGCTTGGAGAATCAGTACATCAAATATTCTCAGTGTATGCACCACATGCTGGAGGAACAGCACAGGAGAAGCATGAATTTTGGGAAAAGTTGGAAGATGAAGTGGCAAGAGTTTCTGAATCAGATGGACTGACAATTGGGGTAGACTTAAACGGACATATTGGGTGAAATAAAACAGGATTTGATGGTGTTATGGGAAGTTATGGTTATGGTGACAGAAATGTTTAAGGAGAAAATGTGTTGGCATTTTGTTGGAGCCATGGTTTTAGGATACTAAACACCTATTTCAAGAAAGGCAGGGAAAAGCTAATTACATACAAAAGTGGTAGGGCAGACTCCGAGCAGGGGCGGACTGGGACTAAATTTCGGCCCAGGACTTTTGGTGTTGACCAGCCCACTTGGAGGAAAGGCGGGGGGGAGGGGGGGGGGGTGATGAGAGCCAACGCAGCTAGGGGGTTTGGAAAAAAAAAATCTTTCTAACTTTCCTGAAATCATGGATGTAGAAATGTAAGTAATAACGCCACAAGACGTCTGTAATTCGAAAAGAAACGTTGTCCTGGCGACTTTAGTGTTATCTACAGTAGACAAGTCACAATTTTAGTAAGTTATAAGAAATAAGAGCCTGAAAGTTGATGTTGATATCTATTTTACACTTTCATATCTATATCCTTCAAATTTTGCTAAAGTACTGTCAGGCTCAGCAAAACACAAATTAAAATGTTGAAATACGGCTTTGATCAAAATAATAATAAATACTAAAATCAATGCAACACAGTACACACCTCCCACGCCATGGGCACTACAAATCAATAACTAAATGACTGTGTGACAACAGTGGTAGACAGCAGTCCTACCACTGTTGCCACAAGGAATTGTTATTTGTTGAAATGCGCAATATAGTAGTCCTTATCAATGCCCATAATGCATTTTAAATAAGGTATCGTCCCAGTGTGTGCAATGACATGCATAGCATATACTCGGTTAACGTATATGAAATACAAGAAGTCTGAAAACAACAACTTAGACGACTCTATTGAGAATCTTGAAAGCTGACTCGTGTTGACTGTACGAGTGTACGCGTACGATACTCGTGAGTTGTTGATCTCTCTGATCTCTCGTCAGTCGTCACCTCTTTCTCTCTCAGGGACACATATGGAGTTGGAGTTGGTGCTGATTAGGAAAAGACCAGGTGCAAGTCATAAACTGTAAGGCAATACCTGGAGAGGCTTCTTTGACGCAGCACAGGTTGGCACGGATAGACCTCAAAATCAAAAAGATGAAGAGGATAAAGAGAAAAAGGGTAACAAGAATAAAACTATGGAAGGTGAAAGAGGCCAACAAGAGACAGGAGTTTGAAAATACATTGCAACAAAGATGGAAGGAGGAGAGGAAGACTGGCAACACTTACATGAAAGCATACTGTGAGCTGGAGAAGAGGTGTCTTGGGCGGTCACCAAATATCACTGTTGTAAGTTTATAGTGCTCAGGAGGCTTTGTGATATCCATATTCCTCCAGACAAACCTATGCACATGTTCTCTATCTCACCCAACTTGATTGTGTGATACATCATTGATATGTCTCCCACTAAGGCAGTATGTTCCTGACGAAATCGCAGCAAAACAGCTAGCAATCCATTTAACACAATAGTCATCTGGACCTTTAGCCCAGTACTCATTCAGAGTATGACCCATAAAATATGATGGTGAATTAAAAACTATTCACACCGGAGTGGACTTTGAGTTTGGTTTCATCACTTCATGATGGCGAATGTAGTGTATGGTACAGTCACTCCACAAATTTCGTATACACGCGGGGCTCAGATCATCTCCTTTCATTTCCTTTTCGTATTTTCTAATAAATTATCGTTCATATTCTCTTGACTCCCCCACCCCCATTCCTTCCCAATCAAAGTCTGGACCATGCATTCCTCCTCCTTCCCCTGGGATGTTGTTATTACCACGGGGGCCATCTCTCCCTCCCTCGCCATCTCTCTCTCTCTCTCTCTCTCTCTCTCTCTCTCTCTCTCTCTCTCTCTCTCTCTCTCTCTCTCTCTCTCTCTCTCTCTCTCTCTCTCTCTCTGACTCTCAATCACACAATGAGGAATATACATAATGTAACATTAAAAATACTTTAGTGGTGGGTGCAGGAGTTAAACCCATAATTACCAGATATCAAACATGCTACTACTACCACCACGCGCACGCCCGCACACACACACACACACACACACACACACACACACACACACACAGGGAGGGAGAGGGAGGGAGGGAGGGAGGGAGGGAGGGAGCTGTTAAATTGTCATTAGTGTAAGTGCGGGACTTAAAACTATAATCACTATTCATTAACACCTACTGCAAAACAAGCCACTACTACCACCACTACTGCTACTACTATTACATCTGCTATGCGTTTGGCTATGAAACTAGTCTTATTTTAATCGTTCGTATATTCCTATTCTGTGTATTCATCTAGTTGTATTCATCTAGTTGTATTTTACAGGGTCAGAGCAATGCTCGTGTGGTCCCGTCTCCATATCAACATTTTTATCATTCATCATTAGTGCTTTTGTGTTGGCCGAAGCCAGCACCCCGGAGAGCAGGTCACAAACCCCGGCTAACACCCGGTACCCATTCACTGCTGGGTGGACAGGGGCTCGGGTTTTAAGGAAACAACCCATCTGTTTCCGCTCCGCCCGGGGATCGAACCCGGGACTTCTCGGTTGTGAACCGAGCGTGCTTCCTCTACACCACGGAGTACCCAACTACCCAACCACGGAGTACACAACTGGAGTACCGGAGTGTGTGTGTGTGTGTGTGTATGTGTATGTGTGTGTGTGTGTGTGTGTGTGTGTGTGTGTTTGTGTCTGTGTGTGTGTATATGTGTGTGTGTTGTGTGTGTGTGTGTGTGTGTGTGTGTGTGTGTGTGTGTGTGTGTGTGTGTGTGTGTGTGTGTGTGTGCGTGCGTGTGTGTGTGTGTGATAGGTATGAAACAGGTGTGGCGGTTTAGGGCGGAGGGAGGCTATGGAGGGGGGGGGGGCATCGAGGGAGAGGACTCAGGGGAGCTATAAAGCCGGGAAGGTGTGAAACAGGTGTGGCTATTTAGGCGGTAAGAGGAGACTGAGCGAACATTTGTAGACAAGGAAGAGATATGAGAACGTGATGGGCTTGCCTCGCCCCGCGTGTATACGAATTTTGTGGAGTGACTGTACCATCATAATTAGCTATCTCTCTGTCTGATAAACTTATAGCTACTTTCCGATATATCATACCCTACATCTGGTCCTGATAGGTTTGACTACCTACAGTCAGTAGTCACCTACTGTAGCTGATCACTTGACCTCAGTACCAATCGTTTCAGTACCAAATGACCTGCACCCGTCCCAGTTCAGGTGAACTCATCATCATCTTCTGACTCCTCTGGAAGAATACTATTGTGTAAGTTGTTGCATTTTTCTAGCTGGCACAGTCTGTTATGGCACTGGATACATTATATGTAGTATGTGTAGCATGTAGTCATGTTAGCGATGTATGTAAGTGTGTCCTGCCTCTTTTCTGCAACACAGCTGTTATTGTGTTGCTCAGACAGACACCACCTCGTTAATAGTATTGACATGGACATAATGGTGGTGTTATTCCGCTGCTGCTTGCATTTCTTGAGGTTGCATAGTCAGTGTTTTGTGTGTGCCTGTGGTTAATTGCCACTTATCTTAGTTGATAAGCAACTGCACACAGGGACAGACACAATTAACACGGGTGTGTTTGCGTTATCGTCGTGTGAACAGCGAACAGCGTGTGAACTGTTCTCATCCCACGCACTCGGCACTTCCTGGATAAACACTGTATCAAGAATGAATCCTTTCCTTTATAACTCGCCGACGGAGAAGAGGAAGGACAGAAGAGAGGGAGAAGCGATACCTGGCGCTCCTAAGATCAAGACTCTATGTGAGTCTTGAGTGTACGCACTCACCTGTGAGTGAGTGAGTATTTATCACGATATTAACTGTGCTGGCCTGTCTATTAAGACTTAAGCTTCCTTGGCCGTTTGTAAGAACCTGTGACTTTATATTATAACCATAACCTTATAAGTGTACTGTACATATATATATAACACAAAAACTATTAATGATTTAGCAGTCAGGTGCCACAAGCGCCCTTGTTCAGTTCAAGATATGATATCTATATAACTGCCAGTGCGATCCCAGCTATGGGTTAAATAGTCCCAGCTATGGGTTAAATAGTGGGCAGCCTGGGGTTAATCCCTACAGGGGGTTCTGCGTCCCTAGCCACGGTGAGCAGTAAGGCCAATCCCTGACATAGATTGGTTGGGGGGGGGTTTGCAACCCTTCCCTGTAAAAACTAAACTAGCCACAAACATAGTAAGAGGTAGAGGCCGGGGGCGCGGTAATCGCGCCCCCGACCCGGTTTTGCCGGGGGGCCCGACCATGCAAACCCCTCCTATGCCGACGCAGGGGAGGGGTCTGCCTATGACGAGTGCGGGGCAAAGCCCTCGGGAATCCCGCACTCTAAATCAAGTGGTAGGGCCCCCTAGCCCAACTTTTTCTTATGGGGGTGGCCGGGGCGGTGCAGAGGCGGCGCCTGGCCGTCGAATCACTCCTGGGATCAACCTGCGGAGGGTTCTTCGTGTGGCCTCGTGGAATGTTCTGAGCCTCTCAGACGATCATCGACTACCTCTCCTATCGGGCGAGCTCAGTAGGCTGAGGGTGGATATAGTGGGACTCTCTGAGACGAGGAGGCCTGGCAGTGGCGAGACTAGCAGTGGGGGTTACACCTACTACTGGTCCGGCATGAGCAATGGTCACCGTGTACGGGGAGTAGCTATAGGCATCTCCAGCAAACTGCAGCCGTCAGTTGTTGAGGTTACTCCGGTTGATGAGCGTATAATGCGGGTGAGGATGAAACACACTCTGGGTTTCATGTCTCTTGTTGCAGTGTACGCTCCTACCGAGATGCGTAAAACTGAAGAGAAGGAGATGTTCTACGCCAAACTCGATTCTGTATTAGACCAGTGTCCTCCTCGGGACACACTCATTGTCTTGGGCGACTTCAATGCTACTACTGGCACTGTGAGAGATGCCTACGAGTTGTGTGTTGGTCCCCATGGCTCCGGTACCAGAAACACCAACAGTTCTCTGCTTCTGAACTTTGCAAGGTCCAGAAGGTTGAGAATTGCAGGTTCTTGGTATCAGAGACCAGAGCTGCACCGCTGGACATGGTATAGTAATGCCGGAGGGGTAGCTAAGGAGATCGACCACATCCTCGTTAGTACTCGTTGGAGGATCCTCCAGAACTGCAGGGTTTACCGGAGTGCTGAGTTCTTTGGAACAGATCACAGACTTGTTGTTGCTACACTTAAGCTTCATGTCAAGTCCAGAAGAATCTCAAGAGGTAACCATACTGTGTTTCATCTTGAGAAACTGAAGGACTTGACATGTGCTCATGAGTATGCGGTGGCAGTCTCAAATCGGTTTGATGTGCTCGGTGCTCTCGGGGATCCTGTAGAACTGTGGGATAGTACTGGGATACCTTCAAACGTGAAACTCTACAGGCTGCTAAGGAGTGTATTGGCGAGCGCCCGAGGTCAAGGCGTGGTTTTGTCTCGACGGAGACGCTGGAGAAAATCGAGGAGAGTCGCGCTGCCAGGCTTGCTGGGAACCGGGACCAGCACAGGGCTCTGTCACGCCGGACTAGAACCCTCCTGAGGAGAGACAAGGAGAGGTATGTCAGGAGTCTCGCTGAGGATGTCGAGGGTCATTTGAACGCTAATGACCTCCGACCCGCCTACCGAGCCCTGAAGAAGCTCCGTTCCAAGTCTCCTTTTCGGGCGAGTGCTATTCGAACAGCAGATGGGCGCCTCGTGTCGGACATGGATGGGCAGATGGCTCATTGGGCTGAGTACCTTGGGCAGTTGTTCACTTCACTGCGACTTCGAGGGATTCCTGCAAGGACTATTGGTTTGATAACTGGTCTGTATTCTGGGACTGAGAGTGCTGTGAAGTGTGGGGCAGGTGTATCCAGCTTCTTTCCTGTGAATACAGGAGTGAGGCAAGGGTGCGTCCTTGCCCCATCACTTTTCAACGCTTGTATGGACTGGGTATTGGACAAGGTTGTAGATCAAAGTGATTGTGGAGCATCCGTCGACAACACCAAGATAACTGATCTTGTTTTTGCCGATGATGCAGTAATCTTTGCTGAGTCGCTGGAGGTCCTGGTGATAGCTCTCGAGGCGCTGCACGAGGAGGCAAAGCCTTTGGGACTTGAGGTCTCCTGGCTCAAGACCAAGGTCCAGGTGTTTGGAGACTTACTAGATGAAGCAGTACAGTCTGTTCATGCATGTGGCGAGGACATTGAGATCTTGGAAAGTTTTACATACCTTGGTAGCGCAGTCCATAATGACGGCGGGTCACGTCAAGAAGCCTTACGGCGGATTGGCATAGCCCACGGTGTTATGGACTCGCTCAGCGGGAGTATTTGGCGTTGTCGGGGTACCTGTGCAGGAGGACAAAGATCCAGATCTTCAAGTCGCTTGTGATCCCTGTCTTACTCTATGGTTGTGAGATATGGACACTAAATAGTGACTTGAAGAGACGAATCAATGCCTTTGGTAATAAGTGTCTTCGCAGAATCATGGGGTATCGCTGGGATGATTACGTGTCAAATCAGCGATTGCACCATGAGACTGAATCGAGGCCTATTACCTGCATAGTCCGTCAACGCCAACTTCGGCTATATGGGCATGTTGCACGCTACCCTGAAACCGATCCTTCCCATCGGGTTGTATCTGTAAGAGACAATCCGGCGTGGAGGAGGCCAAGGGGGCGCCCACAAGGCTCGTGGCTGGGGCAAGTTGATGTTTCTTGTCGAGAGCTGCTTGGTATGGGAAAGGAGCCTGCATGGGAACTCGCGCGTGGTGACCCCCGGGAGTGGCGTCGTAGGGTGGGCGAGGCGACGCGCGCCCCGGCGTATGCCCTCAATGATTGATTGATTGCCAGTGCGATTGCTCACCCCCTCAGGGCCTATCTACTGTATTTTGTCCTTACTCATAACCTACAGTATTATTAGGTGACAACGCAGTAGAGTTTCACAACGCACTTTTTAATGAATTGCAGGGATTTCAACACAGTCCTAACAGCCTTTGAGTTTAATTTGTTTTCTAATAGCTCAGATTTGAATAATGCTGTAAAGGACTCTACCACTATATTTATGTGCATTATCCTTATAGCATTACTTTTGTTATACCAACCATTATTATTGTGATTCCGCTTTGATATGTTGTCATGGAAGCCCTCACCTTGTATAGGCATTTTTTTAGGAGCATTGCCTGCAACACCGAGAATCTTTATTACACAATGTTGTAACATATGGTTAGGTATCTGTCTCTAGACAATCGCGAGGACGCGATCAGGTAGTTGACCGAGCGATGTTATGGCACTGGATATATTATATGTAGTATGTGTAGCATGTAGTCATGTTAGAGATGTATGTACGTGTGGCCTGCCTCTTTTCTGCAACACAGCTGTTATTGTGTTGCTTAGACAGACACCACCTCGTTAATAGTATTGACATGGACATAATGGTGTTATTCCGCTGCTGCTTGCATTTCTTGAGATTGCATAGTCAGTGTTTTGTGTGTGCCTGTGGTTAATTGCCACTTATCTTAGTTGATAAGCAACTGCACACAGATTAACACGGGTGTGTTTGCGTCATCGTCGTGTTAACAGCGAACAGCGTGTGAACTGTTCTCATCCCACGCACTCAGCACTTCCTGGATAAACACTGTATCAAGAATTAATCCTTTCCTTTATAACTCGCCAACGGAGAAGAGGAAGGACAGAAGAGAGGGAGACGCGATACGTGGCGCTCCTAAGCTCAAGACTATGTGAGTCTTGAGTGTACGCACTCCCCTGTGAGTGAGTGAGTATTTGTCACGATATTAACTGTTCTGGCCTGTCTATTAAGACTTAAGCTTCCTTGGCCGTTTGTAAGAACCTGTGACTTTATATTATAACCATAACCTTATAAGTGTACATATATATATATATATATATATATATATATATATATATATATATATATATATATATATATATATATATATATATATATATATATATATAATATATATATATATATATATATATATATATATATATATATATATATATATATATATATATATATATATATATATATATATATATATATATATATATATATATAATACAATATTATTTATAATCATAGTATTGTCTCACTGGATTCCTTGGCACTTACTTTATTTACTTACAATACCTATACGTTACTTAAATCAGCAAGCCTTACTTAAATCCGCTCGACTACTTGCAATTACTACCATATTGATGTATATACCTGTGGGCGTTAAACCTTATCTGCCTATCAGGACGGCATCATTGGCAATCACCCCTACACGTCAGAGACCTGTATCTTATATGGGTAGATCCCGTTACCTGTAGAAATAACAAGCTTAGAAAAGGGTAACAAGTCCACAAACAGTAGTGCATGGTAATCCTTGTCTTCTACACGAACATCGGACTGTCTTACAAGCAGTTGAACAGTTGCAGTGAATGACTTTCAAGAGACTATCTAGAGTCTTTCATTAGAGGCATTTATTCTTGACATGAGTGGGACAAACTGATTATTTTGTAGACTCCATCCCCAGTTTATGACATCTATACCCACTTCGTTTCCCATCCATACCATGATCTGATAGTATGCCCTGCGAGAGTGGAGTTTGGTAGCGGATTCAGTCGGAGGCAGACGTTCAGGCGTTATAAACGATGAAGCAGAGACAACCTTCCTGCTGAAGGGATTATATCGCATTGTACCAAGAAAATCTGTGCATTTACCACCAAAGAGGATAGCCATTACTTGGCAACCAAGGTCATCGATCACCTCTGTGGTCTGATTTGGGGTGGTGAATGCTTTGGCACAAAACTGAAGGACATTATTTCCTCTTGTAAGCTTATGGAAAGCAGTCTTTTTGCTGATACCGAAAATCCGAGAGGTCGTGTCACATCCAGTAATGGCATGGATGAACATCAACTGACAACATATTTCTTGCCCAAGGATTTGTTTAAGAAGGGTGATGTCATAAACTTTACAACTGCCATCTTCTTGTGACTTTTCAGATCTGAAATATAGACCCTTACTATCCCCATGTGCATAGTGAAGAAGTAAAACAAGTATATCAGTATCTTCTCCAATTAACGTAGTGGTGTGACGAAGAGACATCTCGACTGCAACCTTTACTATGTCGACATCAGCGTCACCAAGTGCGTTGATCACAGTACAACCACGTTCTCTCAGTTCATCCCTTATCATGCATATCAGTCTCTGTTTATTTACATCTACTGACAGGAACTCCACCTTCTTACCAGAGAATATTGTCTCAGCAGTGAAGCTGATAGCAGGATTAATATTGAGCCTCCTTCTCTGATGTGTGTTATCCTTAATGGTCGGCCCTCCATCATAGCCATCAAAGACAACAGTCGAACCTGAGCCATAATGCCGGATGGTGAAATCAGCATATGATTGTGCCATTTTACCAAAGCTTTCTCCATGCTGCCATGGTATTCGGTGAAGGAGAGAACCGCCATCAAGGACATAGTGCTCTGTTTTTGGTTCTGACTGTAGGATTACATCTCCTGCTTCCTCAGTTATTGTATGCACTAATTGTGGCTTATTAACTTTTTGTAAAATGTTTGGGTCATCAAAAAGGGCAGGAGGGAAAGGGCTGAGCTCGTAACACATAACGTCTTCCAGTGATAGTTTCTCAGTTTGAGAAACTACCATGAAACGTTGAAAAAGAAAGGTAGAGTCATTGGTTCGATCAGGAGCAACCTTGATAGCAGATTTCTGTCCAAGTGTTATGGCTTTATCCTTCCTAGTGAACGAAAATTTGAAGGCAGACTGTCCGATCATTTTATGCATTATCTTGCATTCAACAGATTCGTATTCATACATATTCACGCCTTCCTCAGCCACACCAGTGACAATATTTATCAATGAAGAGTCTGGTGAAAAAGGTAATTATATGGAAAGTTTTGAACTGATCTCCTCCAGATCAGCAGCATCCCTTTTCATCCTTGCCTCTGTCAAATCCTTGTGCTGTACAGATGTCATGTATGACAGGTTTGTGAACTCTTGCATTGCGATGTTGTACTCTGCTGTAATTGGGTTTGACATGGTCCAGAGGGCCCTCTGATTTTCAGACATTTCACTTCCATGTGTCATACCGCCACTGGTCTTCAATGACCTCATCAGTGTGGTCTCGATGACTAGATCCCCACTGAGTCCTGCCCAAAACTTGCTGCTGCGACGGATGACATGAAAACCTTGTTCGAATTTCTTGAATACTCCTGGGTGAAGATTACCCATGTCTTGGACATAGAAATAAGCTGACTTCAAGTAATTGTAATGCCCAGCCGCACCAAATATCGACAAACAGTCAGAAACAGTTCGAAGGTGCATCACCCACGAACCTATTCGATCAGCATTTATCAGTGACCTAGCAACCTTTACCATGCCTTGGTAATTCAGCCACAGCTGACTTGTCTTGGACCGAGCACTCAGTTCCATCTTCTTTGCCCGCAGTTCTTCGTATATTTTAATAATTCTTCGTAATGTTTCTCTGATGCTAACACAGTGTCTAATGTCTTTTCACCATTCACAAGTGCTGTATAGGTTGCTTCAGACTCTTCAACCATTGCTGCGAATACAGGATCATCATCTGCCATCTCTAGACACTACATTACGGTTAAGATATTTGTCCACGAGAAGATGGCCACGGAATGCTCTCTGCAGTGATTTCTCCGTCATCATATGGCCAAAGGTAGCTTCTCCATAAACTTCCCTTAAAATATCCTTGAGTCCTGTGTCATCCATCAGTGTACCAATAGCTCCTAACAAATTAATAAATGTATGGAAAGAGTCGAGAAGCACAATGGATTTCAGGTGACTGTGTGATGGTGCATCTAAGATGATCTCTCTCGCCTACCAGTACAGTGGCTGATCGAATGTGACTACTGTTGCAAAGTTGTGCTTGGATGCAAGATTACACAGGAACTCCAGCGTTGATAGCATGCATGTCTTGTCCCCGGAGTACATGTCTATCATCGGTAGGTACCTGACTGAAGACTGGCATGGGTGTTGGTTTCCTTGATCATGTGCATCATCCCCTGCCAACCTGGTGTAGCTTGTTTGAAGTTGAACGATAACTCCCAAAACAGATCAACTTTGTTGTCACATTCATTAAGACTTGGAAGCAGGCACGTGCAGAATGGGGGTGCTGGGGATGCCCGAGCACCTGCCCCTTTTGCCCCATGCCTTATAGTATACCACATTTACACTTTTGAGTCAAACAAATTGCAACAGTTTGTTTTATTGTTGATTATTGTTTATTGAGTTGTTTTTTATGACATATCCAAAATGGGACGCAGATTTCAACCCAGAAGTTACCTAATTTGCATATTTTCAAAATGGCCGCCATTTACATATATAAGGCCCATTATCTCTAAAAATACTCATTTTTTGCACGATAAGTGCAGTATACTTGAATAGTAACATGAACCAGTGAAGCTATAAAACATTTTTTCAAACTCAAATGACCCGTCTAAAACATGTAGGTCAAAGGTCAAGAATAAAAAAAAATAGGTCAAATGACCTTTTCTTTACAAAAAAAGTGCATTAGGACATAGCTAATGATGTTATTTTTTAACAATATTAATTGTTATATAGATATTGTACCCTGTCCGAAGTTACCCATGAAAGTGTAGGCCCTATGCCAAGACTTACAACATTCGATCACAATCAAATTAAAGAACATCATGTGAACTGTTATATATGCACATATTAAGGTGTTCATTATTTGTGTTTTTCTTTTAGATACATACTGTGAATTAGTAGTCAAATTCATCTAATTCTATGTTTGTGCATAGTCCGTCTTGGAAATTTCCACAGAAATCGGTGCAGTACATCCCATTTTTCTTGCATGAACATATCAGTGTGTCACAGTACTCCATGCATTTGCAACGTACGATCCTCAAGAGGGCATCAGGAGCTGGTCTGCTGTCCATTTTTGCAGGCAACAAACTCTCGTGTTGACTATTCCATCCCCAATCTTCCGGCTTCAGTACCACGTTTCCTATCCATATTTGAGTCTGTAGATACACTCTATAAGAATGATATTTGGCTGCATCAGCTGTTGGTGGAAGTTTTTTGATGTCGACACTCTTGTCGACATTTCTTGAAGCTCTTGACAACTTTTTCACCAAACAGCTTCCTCCTTAAGATATTCAAACTTGTATCTCGTCCACCATACAAAAATACCAATGCTTTAGCCCCAGCATCTCTGATTTCATCGTGGCTAGCTGAACTCGACATGAAAGATTCCCCTATCTGCATTAGCTCATTAGATTTTTTAATGCCTAGCACGCAACCTTTGCCGATCCCATGGAGTCCTGACGTGGTATCGCATCCGCATACTGCATGTAGAAATGGTAGGTATGTGCATAATCGGCTTCCCAAAGTTTCACATGTCGCCTGGATATTCCACAATGGGACTTTTATTGCACTCTTCTCTGACTTCATGAACAATTTGGTACCAAGTTTATGGTGGTGGCACATTAGCACAAGGATGTCTGTATCCTCAGCAATTACAAATGTCGTTTTGTACTCAGCCATACTGACTGCTGTCTGAACAATCAGTAGATCTGCATCGTCTTCAGCATGGATGGTATCTATATCCTCTTTACGCATCTCATCTGATAACATATTTATGAATGCCATGCTTGGTTCCTTTATTTTCCAGGAACGTTTTCTTTTCCATCTGAAGTGGCAAATCGATGGCTAGCTTGACCTTTCCAGAAAATTGTCCACGCCTTTGGTGTGCTACGGTTTTTATTGTATCTTGTATATATCCATCGAATACAACGATTAGATAGATGTACTTCTTTACCATGCGTATGTAAGCGGTGATTATTTGTCTGTATGTTTGATCCTGTGTCCATGGTAAACGCTGCAGAAGGGAACCCCCGTCCAACACATTGCATTCTGCTTCAGGAACTACGAACTCTGGGGTATCCTTACATAGTTTGGAAATAGCCTCAGCAATATTTGGTTTTGAAGCAGAGTTAAGCAGCCCCTGTTTTGTGAAGAGTGATGATACACAGAGAGCTCATATGTTAACACTTCATTTAGGTCAACATCGCTGTTGTTGGCAATTATTAAAAGTCGTTGAAATAGAAGCTGGGGGTCGACACTTAGTTCCTCTCTATCTGTAATCAGCTTCGCACCCATTACTTTCACTTGGTTTGTTTTCCTAAAGACATGTTTTATAACATGTTCTCCTTCCATCTTGGAAATAATGGACCTTCCTAAATCTTCAGCCATGTGGACGTTAGAAACAGTTGAGGCAATTCCTGTTGATATGTCATACAAGTAATCACACTTGTCGAATGGATCGTGGCTTTCCAGGTACTCAAGGATGATTGATGTGTCAGTCATATCTCGTTGCATTTTACTTGTACTCAGTTCAGTTTGTACATGCTTGTATGTGCTTAACTTCTACATCTCGGATGTTATCTGTGCATAATCAGGCATCGTTAGCAGCCATCTTGTCCGTTGCGTCTCATCCATCCCTCGACCATGCGTGATCCCACCTTTGCTCTTAAGAGACTTCATTAGAACCTGCTCAATATTCAAATCTGTTGCTAAGGCACCCCAAACCTAATCGCTACGTCTGACAAACATATACCCATCCATGAATTTTTGAAAAAACATGCGGGTTTCGTCCTTCTAGTTTTTGCATGTCCTGCAGGAACAGATGTACTGACTTGCGTTTTGGCGTAACTGTTGTGGCCACTTGATGCGAAGTAAGGAAGCATTTCCTTCAGGGACTTTAAGTAAAGCATAAAGTTACTGCTGGATTTTTGGGAGCTGCTCGATGTTTGAAGGTATCAGTGACACCAACAGGAAAGCTCTGGCTGCAGTATATGAAAACGATTGATATCCTAAGATCTACCCTGACGGCTCAACGTACTATAGTCTATTCACTTAAGGTAGATTCCTGGGTTGGGAGCTGCTCGCTGCCTAGCCGAGTTTGTAAGGACGTCGCTGATTGGCTGATAGACTCGGGCTGGGTGGTGGTGGTGGTGGTACCTTGCCTCGCCGCTACCCAAACCCTTGCGTTGCCTCAGAAAAATATTCATATTTCTTTGCTTAACTCACCTCTTACACAAGATAGGCTTATTTTGTTTGCATCAGTGAATCAGGCAGTGATTGGTCAACAATAACACGCTATTCGTAACTTAATAGGATAAAAAATAAAGTTATGACTGTGTATCATAAGAGTAGGCGGATTTTCAGGTTTCAATGCATTGAAATGTTGTACTCCTACCCGATATTACCAAGCTACCAGATGATATTTAGGTTAAACTGAGTCTACTATCATGTTCAGGATACATTGCTGCATATCTTGAGCATAAAAAAAATTCAGTAAGACTACACCAATATTAAGATAATTGAAGGAAAGTAGAACAGTGTATAAACATTTTTTCTTGCTTTTTTTGCTTCAACTCGCTGTAACTCCACCAGTTTTGCTCGCATTAAATTTTGAATCGCTGTTTCAAAATCCTCACAATTTTCTAATTCTTAAGGTATGTAGCACGTACCGATAAGGAAAAAATTATGTGGTCAAAGTGGTTAGTAAAGTAAAACTACTGAAACTGGCCCCGTGACTGGTGAGCCTCTGATAGCACTCCCCAGAACTCATCTCTCATGTGGGAGCAATGCTCACCAGTCATGGCGCCAGTTTCAGTAGTTTTACTTTATTAACAACTTTGACCACATCATTTTTCCCTTATTGGTACGTGCTACATACCTTAAGAATCGGAAAATTGTGAGGATTTTGAAACAGCGATTCAAAATTTAATGCGAGCAAAACTGATGGAGTTACAGCGAGTTGAAGCAAAACAAGCAAGAAAAAATGTTTATACACTGTTTTACTTTCCTTCAATTATCTTAATATTGGTGCAGTCTTACTGATTTTTTTTTATGCTCAAGATATGCAGCAATGTATCCTGAAAACGATAGTAGGATCAGTTTAACCTAAATATCATCTGGTAGCTTGGTAATATCGGGTAGGAGTACAACATTTCAATGCATTGAAACCTGAAAATCCGCCTACTCTTGTGATACTCAGTCATGACTTTATTTTTTATCCTGTTGAGTTACGAATAGCGTGTTATTGTTGACCAATCACTGCCTGATTCACTGATGCAAACAAAATAGGCCTATCTTGTGTAAGAGTTGAGTTAAGCAAAGAAATATGACTTATTTTTCTGAGGCTACCGTAAGGGTTTTGGTAGCGGCGAGGCAAGGTACCACCACCATCGCCACCCAGCCCGAGTCTATCAGCCAATCAGCGACGTCCTTACAAACTCGGCTAGGCAGCGAGCAGCTCCCAACCCAGGAATCTACCTTAAGTGAATAGACTATAGTACGTTGAGCCGTCAGGGTAGATCTTAGGATATCAATCGTTTTCATATACTGCAGCCAGAGCTTTCCTGTTGGTGTCACTGATACCTCAAACTTCGCTTTCTGGAAAAGCGCATCCAGAGCTTGGATGTCAACATCGTGTACTGTAGGTGCATGTGTATCTTTAGCGAATACATTGTCAAACGTCTCAAGAGCATTGGAAATTACCTGATGATGATCTTCTTCTGCTGTCATCTTCACAAGTACAGCGTTTAAAGCACCATCCACCAGAAAGTGACCTCGGACAGCTCGTGCATACGCCTTACCGCTGAGCATATGTGTGACTGTATTACCCGCGAATACTAGCTCAAGAAGTGTTGAGAGACCACTCGAATTCATAAAATGGCCAATGCTTCCAAGGAAGGACATCGAGGTATGGAATGCACCAAGAATAAGGATCATATTACTCAGGTCATCTTCTTGACTGATGATCAGTTTCGCCTTCATCCCATCCAGAGAGGTTGGTCGAACGTTACAATAGGCTGGATGTTGCATTTCATACACTGTGTATTCACAAACGACAGGTTTGAATACACACAGCTCATCTTGGTAGGATCCAGGTCGATCATTGGGAGGAAATGGAAAGAAGACTTCTCCTGGTGCTGTCCATTTGCTACTATTTGCATGAAGCCCGACCAGACTGGTCTAACTCTGAGAGGATAAGATACCTTCCATAGGATATCAAGGTGTCGGGTTTCATCTTCTGCAACAATCTCTTTGATGTGCTCATAAATAAGATTCTCACCACATTTCCCCAGCTTCAGAAATGGTAGTATGGGTAGATTTGAAGGGTTTTCTTGTAGGCTGGATTTGTCTCGGGGAATCACGCGATCGTACTTCACTGCGGGGGTTCAATCAATCATTGGGGGCATACGCCGGGGGGCGCGTCGCCTCGCCCACCCTACGACGCCACTCCCGGGGGTCACCACGCGCGAGTTCCCATGCAGGCTCCTTTCCCACACCAACCAGCTCTCGACAAGAAACATCAACTTGCCCCAGCCACGAGACTTGTGGGCGCCCCCTTGGCCTCCTCCACGCCGGATTGTCTCTTACAGATACAACCCGATGGGAAGGATCGGCTTCAGGGTAGCGTGCCACATGCCCATATAGCCGAAGTTGGCGCTGACGGACTATGCAGGTAATAGGCCTCGATTCAGTCTCACGGTGCAATCGCTGATTTGACACGTAATCATCCCAGCGATACCCCATGATTCTGCGAAGACACTTATTACCAAAGGCATTGATTCGTCTCTTCAAGTCACTATTTAGTGTCCATGTCTCACAACCATAGAGTAAGACAGGGATCACAAGCGACTTGAAGATCCGGATCTTTGTCCTTCTGCACAAGTACCGACAATGCCAAATACTCCCGCTGAGCGAGTCCATAACACCGTGGGCTATGCCAATCCACCGCAAGACTTCTTGACGTGACCCGCCGTCATTATGGACTGCGCTACCAAGGTATGTAAAACTTTCCAAGATCTCAATGTCCTCGCCACACGCATGAACAGACTGTACTGCTTCATCTAGTAAGTCTCCAAACACAGACCTAAAACCTGACAGGGGTTGCTGTGTACATAAGCCCCATGCCATGATATGTTCCTCTGCCATCTATCGTCATCGTGTTATGATCCACATTGTCTGCTATTACGTGACAGAAGCTACCTTGCAGATTGGACAAGCTCTCACTCTGATGTTTTGCAGCGGATGCTTTAAACAGTAAAACTTCGTTATAAGAAAGACAAAACCCTTTCTCATACAGTGTATGGATGAGATCCATGGAACCAAATTTCCATTGTAACTCCATCGTCAAACCAAATATTAACGATGGCATAAGGCTCCGTGGCCTGGCAAGCTGCATGATACAGTGTCCTATGGCGGTGATCTTCAGAGTGTTGTCTGTCTTTTTCCCTCGGAATATTTATGTTAATAGCAATAGTAGGCATGACGGTACATCGTTGTCATGTTTTGCTCTATCACCCAAGGAGCTGATGTCGGGATATGTATCACCATTCCCCTTTATGTCATCAATTTCTGACCTAATCAGAGCTGCAGCTGCTTTCACGATGCTGTGCTTCTTTGCTTGCTCACCATTCTCTTGTTCACTGTCAACATAGTACTTGTTCAGAATTTCTTCGGCATGTGTCTTTATGGTGATAACACTGGGACGGTTACTACTCTGCGTGATGTACAGCGAAACACCAAAAATATCAAGAAGCTTTTTCTTCATATATGTCATACTGTATGGTCCAGTGTATGGATCTGGACAAAGTTCTCCCATGCGATCTACAAGTTCCTGTATTGTTGTCTGCACATCTTCGTTTTCCACAAACTCATCTATGACATGCTGAAAAGCTTCTTGTCTAATTTTATCGATGCTCCTTCCTACTTGAGGCTACATCGTTGTATACCATGTAGACCTATATCTAAATGGTATGTTTCTACCTGTTCTAAAATTGACGCTACATGACTGATGATATACAGCATCGACGGCCGGTAAATCTCTAGCAAAAACTATACGAGAGCATACATCCTTTGAACAATCATCATCACGGGATTCACAACAGCGAACCATAGCTTCCTGGCAGTCAGTTGTAGACACTCGGTAGACGTTTTCATGACGGGTTCCATCTTCACCGACTGCTCTTGAAGTACAGTATATACAATGACTTTGGAAATGAAAATTTGGTTGTTTTGATCTTAGTGAAGGTGGCTGAACCTTATCCTGCGACTTTCTTTTCAATTTAATAGCAACTTCAATATTCTTTTTATTTGTAAAGCTGTGTCTGCATTTGGTGTGAATTTCCTGTCCGACTTGTACTTCAACTTCCAAACCCCTTTTCTTGCTTGCTTCGTTTATTGTGGCAGCTGCTTTATCACTGATTTGAACTGTTTTCATCTGACGGAATATTTAAACCACACAGATCACATCTTGAATCCTCTTCTTCTGGCTGATGCATTATTGTTCTGAAAATAATCAAATATTAACATTGCATTAGTTATACAAATAATTATATCGTTATAAAAGGTCCATATATAATTATTAGACATTGCAATCCAGTAACATTTATTGAAATTTACAACCCAATGGGCGTAATTTGAGGGTAATATACCTAGCAAGATGATAAAACAAATGGTTATGTACCTTTAGAATATACCAATATGCATATAGAAATAGCTTTGTTGATGGTTTCAATCCAGGAGAGGGCAGGAAAAACCTAAAAATTAAACATAACAAATAAGGTATATAAAACAGTTTTTCATTACAATAATAAAATAATTAATGAATTTCCCCAATTGCTGGTTGAGAAAAAATTGAGAAAAGAAAATGTATTCAGATTATTAGTGGCATACAGGCATACGTACACCATCCATAGTTGCATACCTTGAAAATAATTTTGCCACTGAGGGCAGTGACTATAATCTTGTTTTTTAAGAGGCGACGCAAAATATTAATCATGCATAAAATACATTTCCCGTAAAAACGGCCATTTGACCTATTTTGTACAAGTTGACCTTTGACCTACATGTTTAGAGGGGTCATGTGAGTTTGAAAATATGTTTTTTCAGATTCACTGGATCATGTTTTTATTCAAGTGTAATGCACTTATTGTGCTAAAAATGGGTAGTTTTAGAGATAATGGGCCATATATATATATAAATGGCGGCCATTTTGAAATTATGCAAATTAGGTAACTTCTGGGTTGAAACCTGTGTCCAATTTTGGACATGTCATCAATAACTACTTAATAAACAATAATTAACAATAAAACTAACTGTTGCAATTTGTTTGACTCAACATAGCAAATTACTCTAAATATGGTCGACTATTATAAGTGCCCTTTTCAGAAGTCACTTAGCACTTCAGACCGAGAGCTGACGTTACCTTAGTTCAGATAGGTTAGTTATGATACGACTTCATGTAAAATAAAGCGTTTAAATTTTTTTTTATTACATTTTATTATTACTGTTACTATTATTATTATTATCATTATTATCATTATTATTATTATTATTATTATTATTATTATTATTATTATTATTATTATTATTATCATTATTATTATCATTACTATTATGATTACTATTATTTTTTTTCTATATGAATGTGCTAGATACATGATCACTATGTTGGCAACAGTGACTCAGCTGACCCGCATGCCGTCTTGTTGACGCCTGGGCCTGTAGTGTGGGAAGCACGACGCATTGAGCCTTGAGGTATTTCATGTTATTTTCATCAATTTTTGTAGTTCTTAACCTTGAAAGTACTTCTGACCAATTGAACTGTCTTTAGAAAGATTTTAAAGACAAATTTTGGCCAAGATTCACGTATAATCTCCCTCTTCCTGTAATGGATATCTACCTACTAATCGTCTCCCGAAGTCTTGAAAAGTATATTTTGTTTTCATTCTGGGTTCCAATTTCGAACACCGAAGTCATGATGTACAGAGATATTGTACTGAATATCAAGGAATGAGTGCATAAGGATAACCATAAGATCGCTTAAAAACGGTGTCCATATCTTCTTTCAAGTTCTTTGAACAATCAGTGTTACTTTGTACTTACGGGACTAGGCTATTGAATTTAGACGTTCTCAATAGAAATACCCAGGAAAACTCTTTAAAAAATAATTTTCTGTGGACCAGGTAAGCAGAGATGACAACGAAACCTCTACTGGAAATTTGTTCAGTATAGTGTAAGCAGTGGCGGATTAAGGAGGCATGGGGCCCGTGGTTGAAAGTCAAATAGGGGCTCCCTGCCTTAAACTAGGTGTGGATGGTGAGCAAAGCAAGCCTTTGTAGGTGGGGTTGTCTGCCCCCCCAGATTTTTTGAAAATTAAGTATCTTTGGGGTCATTTTGAGGCCTATGGAGGAATATAGGCCAATTTAAATCTTTTTTTTTTTATCCTGGTGGAAAGAAAAAAAGAATTAGGGACCCCGTAAACATTGGGGGCCCCTGAGCTGCAGCCCAGTCAGGGCTGACATGCCAGGGCCCCCCACCCTTAATCTGCCACTAAGTGTATGTGATATAATTGGGTATTTTTTAAAGATTTTTTAAGATATTTTTGAAAACATTGCAAGTTTTAATCTGAAATAGCAAACAATAGTTGTCTACAGAGTTTATTGATTTTATCCACTTTTAGTTTTGTTTGCACCTTTAAGTAAAAGTTTATATGAGAAATTAGCTCATCTATTTTTAATCAAATTTTATAGGAACAATATATTTTTTTTTCCATATTATTGTATATAAATAAATGATCTCGTGATTTCAGGCACACTACACTATAAACCCCTTCTGTAATTTTGTGGTGTTCACGTAAGATCTCCCGCATATTTATTTCAGACTGTTGGCAAGCCTATTAGTTTAGGCTAGTAGCAAAGTTAGGTTAGGTTAAGTTAGGTTAGGCTGGGCTTGGATAAATTAGGACAGGTGAGAATAGGTTATTCATAGTATCAACTCAGATGACATTTATGGGTTTAGTCATTAATTCCAATGGCCAGATGAATTATATCATTATGTTGTCTTAGTAAAATGGCTAGAGGATGCCCATAGTTATTTAAATATTCCTTTACTTTTTCTTACGTATTGAGCTGTAAAGAAATGAAATGATAGCCATTCTGAGGCACTTAAAAGTCTTCTCAGCGACTCCCAAAAAATCCTTGCTGCATTTTAAGTCTCCTTGAAGTTTTGGAAAGTATGCAACAGCACCTGCCACCCAGAAATATTTTTTCAGGTAGGGGTGCTATTATGTCTCTTCTGTATTTTTCTGTTAATTAACATTTTCAACTCCATCTTTAGCTTTTCTTCATAGGTATAGCAGATTCCAGTTCTGGGACCATTATATTTGGTATGCTTTCTTTTTTCTTTCAAGAAGGGCAACTGTTCTCTTTGAGAATAACGCCTGGTTTACTTTTGCCTCTTCAGAATAACCTCTCACATTCCTGCACATGATTGTATGCAATTATGCATTTTGTTTATTTATTATTTATTATTTTTTTATTTATATTTTTTTACTATTTCTCATTCTTGCAGAAAATAGTAGTATAAAATGCTAAAGTCAGAAAGAAGAAAAAGGGAGCAAGAAAGAGACCGACATGAGGCAGCCAAAAGCAGTAGGTCTCTGTATAACTGGATCCAGTGTGAAGCTACACTTTCAACATCACACCAGTCAGATGAAGGGTCTAATGAAGAAATAGATTCAGGAGTTACAGAGTCACAAGAAGAGGCAGTCAGTTTGCGTAGTTCAGATCAAGAGACTACAGTTGACAAGAAAGAGAGTAATGAAGCAGCAGATGTAATCCCAGATAGTCTGGTGCATGAAAGGTTTGCTGTGCTGTCTGGATTACAACATCCAAATGATCCTGCTCATGTTTTCACACATGGCCTAGAGTATAATGATGAATTCATCAGGTTCTGTGTTACTGCTGGTCCCTGTCAACCAGTAATTCCATACCCGAAGAACTGCGAGGGACGTTCTTTCCAAAGGCAGTGGTATGAAAACAATTCTTGGCTGGAGTATTCCCCACAGACAGATTCAATGTTCTGTTTCAGTTGTCGCCTGTTCTTGAATTATGAGAAATACAAAAGTAGACCAGCCTGGAAATCTGAGGGTATAAATCATTGGAGAACTGCCTTGGAGAAGATCAAAGACCGTGCAAGATCTGAGAGCCACATGATAAGTATGGTTCGATGGAAGTCTTTTGAAAAACAAACATTGGTCGTTGCTCTGCAAATTGCTGATCGTGAAACACAAGCTGCTAAAGATAAACTGAGACAAACTAACAGATAAATTTTGTCCAGGTTGATCTCCATAACTCTTTTTTGGCTAGACAAGGATTGGCATTCAAGGGATATGACGAAACCTGTTCAAGTGAAAATCGAGGCAATTTTCTAGAGCTTGTTGAGTTGTTTGACCAGTATGATAGTGTAATGAAGATGCATCTTGATTTCATAAAACAAAAACGTGAAACACTGAACAGGCCCCAGGTGTCTTTGCTATCTAACAGGACTCAGAATGACATGATTAAATTGTTGCCCATTGTGGTGAGAAAAGAAATCATGAAGGAAATCCATGATAGTAAGATCTTTTCACTTCTCATAGATGAAACAACTGATGTGTCACACACTGAGCAAGTTTCCTTTTGCATAAGGTATGTGTATGATTTCACTGTAAAGGAACGTTTTATACAAGTATGTGACGTACAGTCTACAACTGGGGAAGATTTAGAAACCTTGGTATTACCTCTTTTGGAGAAGAATAATCTGAATATTGAAGATGTGCATGGGCAAGGATTTGATGGAGCAGCCAACATGAGTGGGCTATACAAAGGTCTTCAATCAAGACTTCAGAAATGGAATCCCAAGGCTCTGTATGTGCACTGTCATGCACATTGTCTAAATCTGGTTCTAGTTGAAAGTGCAAAATCCAGCATTCATTTTGTTACATTCTTCACTTTGATGGAGAAACTATATGCTTTTGTTGCAAATTCTTCGAAGCGGCATGCTGCTTTCATAGAAATTCAAAGAACTATGTACCCAGAGCGGCGTCCACTTGAGATTCAGAAACTGTCAGACACGCGATGGGCTTGCAGAGAATCAGCCCTCAGAACTCTGAACAAAGTTATTGCAGCTCTGAAACAGTTCCTGGAAGAAATAATGCTAAGAGTACCACCTGATCCATCAGCGGGAGATGCGTCAGGTGTTATTGAATAGCATAGGATTTGAATTTGTTTTTTGCCTAGACATCACAGCCCCTGTATTTTTAGAGACTGCATATGCGTCTGATGCACTACAACAATGATATCTTGATTTGTCAGTGTCCTACAAAATTGTAGAAACAATGTTAGAAAATATGAGGATGTTGAGAAATGAAGAGAAGTTCAAAAAAGTTTTCACTGAAGTCATGGGTATAGGTATTCCATCTGCAGTCCCGAGATCTAGTAGGAAGAGGAAAATCCCTGAACGCTTCAAGTACAGTTCCACATCTGCAACCGAAGATGAACAGTTTCAAAGTGTGGAGCAATACTACCGGGTCAAATTCTTCTATGTGTTCTTAGATTCAATTACGCAGGAGTTGGAGCGAAGGTTCAAGGGTAGTAGAGGCTCAATTTCAGAGATCCTGAATGCCTTCTACAGTCTGACAGAGCGGGATAGATGGTTGCACACTGTTGATGAACAGTCACTCAATGCACTGCAAAAACTGTGTGGATTCTATGAGTTCGACGAGATGGATAAACTTCAGTCAGAACTGAAAGTTTTTCATTCAACCTTCTCTTGTTCTCCAAAGACTCCAGTTGGTGGTTTACTAAAGATTCTAAAGTAAAAAAATGTTCAAGAAATGTTTCCAAATTTAGCTGAGCTACTGAAGACTTATGCCACATTGCCTGTAACAACTGCTACAGTAGAGAGGTCTTTTTCTAAACTGAAACTCGTGAAAACAAAACTTCGCAACCTTTGTGGTGAAGAGAGGTTGGCTGACTTACTACTATTGGCTATAGAGAAAGACATTCATATTAGTCATGAAGAAGTCATTGAAACTTTCAAGAACATTGTCAACAGAAAAATACTTTTGTAGAAAATACAAATAATGCCAACCAAACAGGTTTTTTTTTTTCCAGATGCAGTTACTAAAATGTGCTATATTGTAAGGTTTTTTGTTATCAGTCTTAACACACGCACACACACACACACATACACAGACACACACACACACACACACACACACACACACACACACACACACACACACACACACACACACACACACACACACACACACACACACACACACACATTGATCTTTGACCTTTTCAGTCAAAATTAGGTCATCATTCTGAATGTATTTGTGTGTGTAATCATGTCATCATTCTGAATGTGTATGTGTGTGTGTGTGTGTGTGTGTGTGTGTGTGTGTGTGTGTGTGTGTGTGTGTGTGTGTGTGTGTGTGTGTGTGTGTGTGTGTGTGTGTGTGTGTGTGTGTGTGTTATTCACCCATGGTCTTGTCCACGCGAGCTGGCTCGCGATCGCGCCAGTTTCACCCTCTCAGTGCGAGCTTGGAGCTCATTATTACCGATCTTTGGGCAATCCTGGGACCTCACACACCACACACCCCCATCCCCTTGCTCAAGGGGGACAGTAACCGCCCGAATTTGTCAAGTGAAAAATCCCCGGGAGCGCGAGGATTCGAACCGCCTACCCACAGAGTGAGAGACCAGAACGTTATCAACCTGACCATCGCGCGGTCAGTGTGTGTGTGTGTGTGTGTGTGTGTGTGTGTGTGTGTGTGTGTGTGTGTGTGTGTGTGTGTGCATTTACCTCGTTGTAGTATATATATATATATATATATATATATATATATATATATATATATATATATATATATATATATATATATATATATATATATATATATATATATACTGAAGTGCCCATTTACACTCCTGAGCACCTGCCCATCTCAATGTCTCTGCACGTCCCTGCTTGGAAGTTCTTTGAATGTGATATTTTGGAGGATGTGTTTGGCAAAATGGTGATCAATTATTTTGACCTTTGACTTCTCCACAATGGTTAGTTCTTTCGTTTTGTGTCTATGGATAATGTGGCCTGTCTTCTCTCCCGGTGTTAGCTATCATACCCATCCCGTGAAATGTTCCTCTCCCATAAATTGTTGAATGTTATGATCAACATTGTCTGCTGCAAATAACAAGGCAACACATCGATATCCTTACCAAGCATGTCGAGTGCAGCACAATTTGGGGCATTCATTTCAAACCTCTGCATTTCAGCATAGGACGAGCAGAATCCCATCTGGTACAAACTATCCACAAGAAACCTAAACTGATATAAGTGGTGCATTTGTACTGAATGGCCTATTTGCAGAGGAGCAAGAACAGCTCGTGGTCGAACTGCCTGTATGATTGCGTTGCCAATGCTAGCCACTTTCCGCTTTATGTCTTTACCAACAAATAAGGAATTTAGTAGAATTTTGAGTGATTCTGGAATATAATCAAAAGCGGGCTACAGTTTGAGTGTGTCTGTAGTCGGTACTGATCGTTAATGGATGGCACATTTGTCTTTACATCGCTTTTGATGAGCCTTGTAGCTGTCTTAATTATTGCTCTCTTAGCTTCTGTGACTCTTCATCATCTTTTTGGTTTGTGCTGTTGAAGTATGATCTGAGGATGTTGGCCGTTTTCTCTCTCATTGTTACTATGTCATCCAAACCTTCCTCTTCTGCAATATATATGCAGTCCCCATATCTTTCCTTCAATTGTTTTTTCAGATACTGATTACCATAGGGATGGGAGTCAGCATTACATAAATTCTCTTCCATTTTACACCTTAGGGAAGAAAGAGTCAACTGTTCTTCATCATTCATTTCAAGGTATGAACACATCTTTGAGAAGGCTTGTTCTTGGTTCTCATCCTTTGGCCTTCCAACTTTCTTGCGCTTTAGGTTGGGATCAGTTTGGCATCAGTCTGAAACTGCAAGGGCATATCACGGCCACATTTGAAATGGCTGCTGCAAACTTTATGGTACACACAGTCTGCAGCATGTAAGTCACCATGATAGTAGTCAATTTTACCTCTGACTTTGAAAGACCACTCATCAGACCGGTTATCACAACAGTCCAATATTGTCTTTGCAAAGATATGAGTCTTCACATAACTGTAGTCTGCACTTCCTTTATGAACATTAGTTCCACAGAAAATGCAGTCAGTTTTGCTATTGAATGGACCTTCCAAATCCCTAGTACTCCTTTTATTAGTGGTGCTGGATTCACCACTTTGTTGCCTCTTTAAATGAAGTTCAATTTCTATACGGTTTGTGTACAATTTGCGACACTTCTAAGAATCTGCGAAATCACTTCTACTTCTGCGAATGCACTTTACAGCCAGCTGTCACTTTAATGGAATCACATCTCCAAACACTAGCTTCATTGATCCCATCAGCACCCTTTTGTCGAATCGTTACCATGACACCGCCATCTTCTGTTCGGCATATCGAACAGAGCTGATCACTGTTGGGTACATTCATATTTAACCTGGAAGAAAGAAGAAAAAGAAAAATCAGTGATTGTACGAGTATTTTCTTTGCAAAAACGCTAAGACATGGCAAAATGCATAAAATATAATTATATTTGCTTAATTATACGATCTGCCTCTGAAATCGATGAAACTTGTAGCTCTGCTATTCCATTACAAGCAAATTAATGTTTTTTTTTGTTTTGTTTTGCTCCCGGTGCTACAGACTTCACCAATTACAATTTAACCCCTTCTGTTGAATTCCTTGTCCCCTAATACTTAGGGTTAGACACCTGGGGGGGCATTTTCGAAGGGGTTCTAAACTACACCTTCTTAGCGTCCTAAGAACTACTTAGTTATACCGGGCTAAGAAGTCTACTAATGAAGCATTTTCGAACGTCATCTTAGCTTCGTGTAAGGCCAACCCTTCTTAGCGCCACCACCTCCGCTTCAACCAATCAGCGCGCGCGACACAAGTCTGTCTGTGGCGGGAAATACGTAAAACATCAACAACAGACCACAGCTGATGACACAAACACACCGGCGGAGTGTGTGTGTGTGTGTGTTTTTGAGGGTAATAGAGTGTGTTTGGGTGGGTTTAAGTATGTTAGGGTATGTGGTAGTGTGTTAGGGGTGTTAAGAGTGTGTTTAAGTATTTGGGGTATGGTAAAGTGTGTTTTTCAGTGTAGCGACAATGGAGCAGCCCACAGGAAAACGGTCAAGAAAAACCAACTTTACCAGTAGGAAACTGTTTGTCCTGGTGGAGGGTGTGAAGCAGAATAAGAGCACCTTGATGGGGAAGTTCAGTGACTCCCTCATTCCCTTTGGAAATCCAGACTCTTTTAGGTATGGTCCATACCTAGGTTTAACTTAGGTTTTATGGTCCAAATGAACACCGAATTCACTTTGGCGGACGAAATATTTTGTTTCTGTTGAGTTTTGATGCGTTTAGAATTAATCTGCTAACGTTTTCTGTCGCAAATTATTTTATTTATATAGTTAGGTTATGTATAGGTTCGGTTAGGTTCAATTAGTTTTTTGTAATTTTTGTTCCAAATCACACAAAAAGTTATTTGCGACATAACTGGTTAGCAGATTAATTCAAAACATATCAAAACTCACCAGAATTTTTTTTTTCGTCCACCAAAGGAAGTAGGTGTTCATCTGGAAATTTACTTCTAATTTTTTTTTTTTTTTTTAAGATAGCCCTCTCCCCCAACAAGCTTGGGGATGCTGGTGGGCAGGGTTTTCTGGTGAAGAGACAATATCCCAAGTGATTTACGAGTAAAGCAACGTACTAACCTCATCAAATAATATCCCAGCTAGGATAGAAACCATAAACTAGAAACCATATCTAGTCCACCCAAAAAAACACAGAAACCATATCTAGTCCACCCAGCCCACCCCAAACAGGATTTTCACCATTAACCTCATCTCCTAATGATCTCATCTCACCATTAACCTAATCTCACCGCCTACCCAAGAAGCTTATTAATTAACCTAACCTCACCGATTAACAGGGGCGGAACAAGGGGTGTAAAAACGGGGGGCACCATAGTTTTCATATACTGTATATATTATAGTATATATATATATATATATATATATATATATATATATATATATATATATATTATATATATATATATACGTAGTATATACAGTATATATATATGCGTTATATATACTATATATATATATATATATATATATATATATATATATATATATATATATATAATATACACAGATAGTGTATTATACAGCCTAATATACTATATATAGTCTAAAATATATAATATATAATCAATAATATAACCATTGTTGTTGTGGTGACGGAGAAAATTGCGGGCTAAGGCGACCCCAACCCTTGCTTAGCCTACACTCGCTACGCCGTCCCAGGCGGAGCGAACTTTGCTTTCGAAAATGTCCAACTAGCGCTAAAATGGTCTTAGTCCCCTAAGTTCATCTTAGCAGTGTTCGAAAATGCACCCCCTGACGCCTAGACGTGTATATATATATATATATATATATATATATATATATATATATATATATATATATATATATATATATATATATATATATATATATATTATCACTAACAAATTCTACAAATCAAGTTTTTGCCAGAAATATTTGCCATGTGTCCGTATGTGTTAAATACTTATTGAGAAATTAGGAAGTGTTTGAAAAGAAAGAAAACCGACCGATATATATATATATATATATATATATATATATATATATATATATATATATATATATATATATATATATATATATATTATCACTAACAAATTAAGCAAATCAAGTTTTTGCCAGAAATATTTTTGTAATGTGTATGTGTTCCCTGAAAGTGTTCGTTTACAGGAGTAGCCCCTCTGGGCGACAGGCAGGAGACTAAAAATAGCACCAACAAAAGCGGTGCCACATGGTGCCACCGATCACTAAAATATTGCCACGTTGCCATGTGAGGATATATTTCTTAAACCTTCACGAAGTACTGCCGTCACACATGATAAGGAGGTATGACAGGATCACAGCATTAGTGGTGGAATTCGAGAGTACGCAAACAGAGACTGACAGACAGGAACATAATAATGTGACTGTAATAGACTCTTGACGTAGCATTTGCCTCTGTGATGCATCTGGTGGCTGGGTCGCCTGTTGGCCGGTTACCTCACAGTAAACACACCTACCTTCCCCATGCATTACTTCCGTAGTGTACGTCGCCCTGCGAACCATCTTACTTCTACATCACTATCGTCCCTCTGCCACCACCGTCACCTCATCTTACTTATGCAGGTACTGTAGCACCTCTCTCTCTCTCTCTCTCTACTCACCTTAACCCGAAAAATCAATCCATCTATCCATTTCTCTACTCATTTCTGCCAAGTGAAAAGGCGTGCCTACCAGCAGCAAGGACTGGCAGTTTCAACATAACACTTTTCTTTTCATTATAGTGATCATGAATATTTGTTATTACACAGTATTACTGTGTAGTGGACTCTGTTTTGTGGTGGTTAACTCGATTTTTTTTCCAGCGACACATTAATTAGCTGTCATGGCGAGGAGAGGAGAGCCACTCACACTCCAGGGTTTGACGAGAGAAGAAATATGCAAGTTGACCCTCATAGCCCTAGATAACATTCTGCAGCAAGAAAAAGAAGACGAAATGTGTCACGGAAAACAGTTATGTCAGGGTAAAAAAAACCATATGCATTGTTACGATGGTAGACCACAAGTAAACCTACCCGACAGCAAGAAACCTAGGACTGCCGGTGACCACGTCGTGAACACCACAACGAAAGGAAAAAGGGGAAGAAAACAAGACCAAGAAGATGCTGACACTGTTCCTATGAAAAGACGAAAAGGAGCTGACGAGCTGAGCTGGTTTAACTGGCACGCCTCTTCCACGAACTGTAATCAGTCTGGCCAGGAACAAAGGTGGAAAGACGATGTCTCCGACCAGTGTTGTATGTTTGGCTCAGAAGGGATGGAGGCCATAAAACACTACTTTTCGGATCTCACACCCTCAATGTGGACAGTCTATGGGAACTCTCTGATTGATAAAGTAATCAGAAAAATGACATTCGAACCCGTCGACCAAAAAATTCTCGAGAGAACCATTGAACATATATTCTGTGCAAAATTGTTAACTTTCTCAACATTGGCGATTGAACGTTATTCTGGTGACTTGGAGAAAGTTATCTTCGGCAATCTAATGAAGTGCATACGACTGGATACTTTAGAAGTGACTATGGTGCCGAGTGGCATGAGGGATACCATGGCTGCCTCCTTCACACTACAGAGGTTGAAGCACATCCATTCTCTTTCACTCCTGCCGTCTTCTCGCTATTCTTACCACTGGGTTGTCAGTCACCTGGCCCGCCATTGTCAAACATTGCGAGAGCTGAAGATGGTTTATAATGGAGACCTTTTTGACAGGACAAATGAGTTGACGAGTCTGCAGAAGTGTAGCAGAC
>JACEEZ010006826.1:426640-471799 GCA_016584305.1 Chionoecetes opilio
ATGGATTATTTCTACGCACGTTGGACTGGTAGGTGGTAGGGACTGGAAAGTTGAGGATGGCGTCAATGATGGCTGACTTCGTATTAACTTGTCCTTGTCCCACAACATGTCATAAGTAGGTGACCGTAGCGCTGCAGAAGGTAGTCTTAGCCACGTTGATAGGCAGGTGGGCGTATATCAGTCTCTTCAAATGCTAGGGCCAGGTATGTGATATTAGCAAGATGTCTGTCTTCCAGGTAAATATATACTCCGTCTAAATCTTGGAGAGTGAAGTTCATGACTCTTTGAAAAGTGGATGGACTGTTACGCATCCTAAAAGGCAGGGCTAGGAAGTGATAACACCCAAAAGGAGTGACAAAGGCAGATATTTACTGAGCTCTCTTTGTTAGTCTAATTTGATTATAACCCTTCAAAAGATAAATTTTTGTGACAAATTATACTATCCCCACTGAATCTATAAGATCATCTATTCAGGGTTATGGGTAAGAGTCACTAATCGTCACAAGGTTCACTTTACGATAATCAGTACACAGGCGAAGTTGACCACCCTAATTGGGCCCCAACAGACAAGGAGAAGCCCATGGTGAGTTGCTTGATACAGCTAGACCGTTCTTGAGGAGGTAGTCCACTTCTTCCCTCATGTAGAGCTTCTTAGTTGGGTTTAGACGGTAAGGAGCCTGACGGATGGGTAGAGAGTTTGACAACAATTCAACATCATGTTCAAGTACGTACATTACATACACCAGGAGAATAAGAAAATAACAGCTCTATATTTGAGAATGATGTTGATTACATCTAAAATTTGAGTGGAAGTTAGATGTTCGAGGAACAGATGTAACATGGGAATAAGTTCAGAGTTCCTCTTCCCAGTCCAGGGAGTGATGATATGAGAAGATTCACAGATATCATCAAAATTATCAAATTTAGTTAAAAGATTTGAATTACATGGACTAACAACATTACAAGACAGTCTCTTACTCGGCGAGTCATCCGCACAGGCCCTAGTTAAATATGGTTTTAGTAAATTTACATGAATGTATTGAGTAGACTTCCTTCAGTCAGGAGTGGTTATGATGTAATTTACTTTGTTAAGGTGGGGTCACACGACAGTTTTTTTTAGAATATTTAGCCGGCAATATTCGGCCAAGCCGATTTCGTGCCGATTTCTGGTCACACGGACTTTCATAAAGTTAGCCGAGTTTTAACGCCAATTTTGGCTTCTCGTTTTAATCGGCGCGGGAGCCAAACCGTATCTGAAGAAGCGTCTTTGGAGAAATAGGGATAAATAGGGAGAATCTGGTTCACAAATAGGGTGGTGAATGATTGGAATGGACTCATGTTCTTATATTCTTAAGGAGCCGTCAGTCAGTAGCGGTAAGATGGTCCAGTCCAGTATCCCCTAAAAAGGTAGACAGCCAACAAAGAAAATAGGGAAGACCATCACTGACTCACGAAATCCTCCTAAGATTTATATATCGTCTAAAAAGTTACAACAAATGTACAAGACTTCACAATTCGTTTTGGAATCGCTTCTTGCCACTATGTAGATGTTTATTTCAGCTTCTGTATTTTGAATTAGGGCGTGCATTAACACTGAACGTCAAATAATATTCGTTAGTGGTAGTTTCACGGTTTGAATTTAGCCAAAACTCGGCAATATTCAGCCAACAACACGAGCAGGTTCGTCTTGACTCAAAGTTGGCAATTGTAGCCGAGTTTGAGCCGGATTTGCCTTGCTGGCTGAATATTGCTGGAAAAAGTGCTCGTGTGACCGCGGCTTTAAGCTTTTCCTTTACAACATAGGGTCCATGGTATTTAGCTGATAATGGAGAGGCAGGAATGGGAATGAAAGCAAGAACTTTGTCACCAGGGTTGAATTATCTGCATGAAGAATTCTTGAATTCTTCATGTTCGTCATACTGAGTTTTCATGTTACTTTGTGCCTTGGAAAAATTAACTCTGGCAATTTTACACACTGTACTCAGGGTCGCTTGAACATTATTATAGTACTCAGCAACAAAAATAGATTGGTCAGAATGAGGGCTTAACCATTTTTCTTTTATAAGTTTTAATGGTCCTCAAACTTTCCTGCCATATAACATTTCAATATATAAGAAACCTAAAGAATCGTAAGGGGCTTCTCGTATTGCAAAAACCATGAATGGCAAACCTTCATGCCAACATTTCTGACTTTCACAGCAATATTTACGGAACATGGACTTGCATGTTTCATGTTTTGTGCCAACGCTCCAAGGCTCCTTGTGACTCGGGATGATAAGCAGTGGACAGAGTTTATTTGATACCCAATTCTGCAAGCACACTGGAGAAGAGATTGCTGGTGAAGTTGGTGCCTCGGTCACTTTGCACCTCTTGAGAAATACCAAAGCTGGTAAACATGCGTGTGAGATGGTTAGCAATATTTTTTGAAGAAATATTTTTTAGAGGGAAAGCTTCTGGATATCTGGTAATGGGGCACATAACTGTTAGTATATATTGATTTCCTTTCTTTGTCTTTGGCAAGGGTCCTACACAGTCTACAATTATATTTTGAAAGGGTTCCAAAGGAACTGGAATAGGTTGCAATTAATATGGAGGAATCTTTATATTTGGCTTTCCCACCACTTGCCATGTGTGACATTTGCAATTTGTTTTATATCTTTCTTTATATCTTGCCAAAATAATTCATTAAGAATTTTACCAAGAGTTTTCCGAATGCCGAGGTGTCAACCAAAACCTTCATGAGCAATCTCCATAACGGATTTCCTGATGGACATAGGATGTACAATTTGATGACGTTCGCTCCAGGTCGCTTGTACATATACTGTGGGAGGTCTATAGAATCGTATTAGTACATCGTCCTGGTAATAGAAAGAAGGAGAATCAACAACTTCTTTTTTAAATATGGCTTTATATTGAAGATGTAACAAGGTACGGATATTTTTTGAGCCTCAAATAGTTATTCTTTACTCATAACTTGAAATGTTAGGTCAAAAAAAGTTTGATGTAGAGATGAATCAAGGGGAGTGTTATTAACATTTGTGTTAGTTTGGGATCTGGCAAAATCACAGGAGGGAAACAGTTCAGGTAGATAGATACTCATTTGCATAATAAATATAATTAGGCCTCCAGGTGTATCCTTAATTTTCAATCTAGGTACCACCAACTCACCGGCCAAATCATTTCAGGATTGTTGCCTTGGTAATAGGTAATTATGATTCAGTTACTCCCACTACCACTATGATCTCGAAAAGTGTACAGTTTAGTTGTATGTCAGCTAGTTTTACTTCTGAACTACCAGATATTGATTGAAGGATAAATTTCTCACCAGTGTACTTCTGGTGAACGCCAGGCAAAGCCTTTTGGACTAGCACAGCTTAGGCTGAAGCTATGTCTCTTACTATGTGCACAGGATTTTGTAGTGAATCCTTCCCAAGTGAAACAGTTCCTTCTGATCGAAAATGCTTGAAAATATCTATTGAGGGTTCACATTGGGCAAAGTTGTTTAGATAATTCATTGATGCAACAGGTTTTGTAAATTCAGGACCCTTGTAATTAGGGTCTCCTTAAAAAGAGGGTACCGCCATTCATAGGCCCTATGTTAAACGCTATTGGGCGCCATCTTAGTGCCAGGGCCTCTCCGTTCAACCAAGACCCGCGGAAGTTCTCAAAGCATGACCCCGCAGTATATCATGTTATACATGTATAAAGGATTTTTTTTTTTTTTTTTTTTTTTTTTTTTTTTTTTTTTTTACATTTGTGCCTATAGCGCCTGTAGGCAGTGGTGACCCAGGGCTCGGATGGTAGGCTCTGGAGGTTCACTTGAGGGTTCTGATGGTTGGTCCTCGCCCGTTGGTGGCGCAGGCAGGATTCTTATAGTGACGCCTGTGAGGCTCATGCCGCCCCCCTGTGTTCTCCAATGCACTCGCAGTCGAAGGTAGAGTTGATAAGCAGGGCATGTGGGTGTTCTTAGGCCACTCGACGGTGCAGAAAGGTTTTGGGTTTCTTCGGGGATCGAACTCGGGTCACCGAGAACGCCAGTCGGAGACGCTAACCACTCCGCTACCGCCTCCCCAAATATACTACTGTTATCTTCGGAAATGTTTGTTCTATTAAATTATCACACAAAACACAGTAAAACACATTAAATAAAGGTCATTATGAGACTCTGCATAAATATGCATGAACTGCTTATGCTGATTCATTTAAACTCGTCGTCATGTAAAACTTTGTGGGACAACTTATAAGATGGAATATATCAATAGAAGCAGAATTGTATTAGCTTTCCATTGATATATTTCGTTTTCTGATATATGCAGTAGTACCATGCATAAATTAGCATTAACTAAATAAAACGCCGCGCCGGCCCCGCTCTCTCTCTCTCTCTCTCTCTCTCTCTCTCTCTCTCTCTCTCTCTCTCTCTCTCTCTTCCTCTCTCTCTCTCTCTCTCTCTCTCTCTCTCTCTCTCTCTCTCTCTCTCTCTCTCTCTCTCTCTCTCTCTCTCTCTCTCTCTCTCTTCTCTCTCTCTCTCTCTCTCTCTCTCTCTCTCTCTCTTCTCTCTCTCTCTCTCTCTCTCTCTCTCTCTCTCTCTCTCTCTCTCTCTCTCTCTCTCTCTCTCTCTTCCAACAGCAAGCAGCCGTCTTCGCTGATTTGACATCAACCAAAGAAGACATTGAAAAGGCCGGCCATTCTGCACTTATAGCCCTGTACAATGGAGTACAAAATGACGACATAAACTCCCCTTGCTATCAAAGATTGTGTCAAAAGGTTGCTACAAGTTCAATCTTTGTACATCCCCAGATCCTACCTCCAACCCCAACTGTCACCAAATACCATAGCTGTAGGGTGTACCTTCAAGTACAGGAATGGAATGGTCGGGCTGGACTGAACCCTACTGAATGGGGCTGGTAACTGAATGATGGCAATCTCATTCCAGTACAAATGGACCTTCTTCCAGCACCAACAGAACTCGTGAATGTCATCAGGTGTAACTGCAAAACAAGCTGTGCCAGTGTAAGGTGCAGTTGTAGAAAACATGGACTTCAATGCACCCTGGCCTGTGGGGAATGTAGGGGTGCTAATTGTGCTAATGCTCAGCATCCAGACCTTGACAATGTTTTTGAAGAAATATAACTCTAAGCAAAAGATAATCTCATGACAAGATGAATATTTATGTGTATTCTATAATTTCATACTTGTATTGTTTGCTTGATTTAAGCAAAGATCTATAGAAAAAGTGTCAGTGTATAATGATAGCATTGTTATTATGTGTAATGCTTATGTTACAATATAATTATGTATGCTGATTTCAGCATACCTTAAAATCCATGCCTTTCAACGTTTGCAGTCATTCTGATGAATACACACTTATATAGATTACATTTCTGAGCAAAGATTTCAACTGATATTGATTTGATAAAATATGTATTGTAATGTCTGATGTAGCCTTTGTCATAAGCTAATAATCTAACTAAAATTATTAAAGTTGCTTATTCTAGAGCTTTATATTTACTTTCAATGTATTCCTTGACCATGAAAATGTTAAACTAGATACCAAATGTGTCACTGTACCTATCATAGCATAAAAATTACGGACAGTAGTACAATTATGGCGGCCATTTTGAAAAAAAATGTAATTTTATCGATGTTCTACCACTCTGATTTTTTTTTTACTTTTACCATGTTATTTAGGAAGCCAAAGCTAACCCAAAACTGCCAAAATAAATGTTGCAATTTGTTTAAGTTCCTTAGTTTGCCTGAACTATAATTCATTTATCAGGAAACGAAATATATAATTGGAAAGCTGATAAAATTCCGCTTCTTTTGATATACTCCATGTCAAAAGTTGTCACGCAAAATTGTAAATGGCGACGAGTTTAAGTTAATTTTTATAGTTCATGCATATTTCTTCATAGTCTCATAATAACATTTATTTATTGTGTTTTACAGTGTTTTATGTGATAATCTTATAGAACAAACAGTATTGAAGATAATAGTATATCATTTATACTGAAAAATGTATTTGGTTGGTGGCAAATTACTCTGGAAGTAAACTTTTTCCCTTGCGGCAGTCTCCCGCATGAGTGACGTCATTAATTCTATGCTCGGGCCTGGACCCTAGGAGACCTTGGCTGACGCCTATTAAACTGCGCACTTGGGCGACTTTGGTAGGCGTAGGGTACTGCGTTACAACGCTGACTTTGTCTTGTGACGTCTGCATACTGTCAGCATTGATGAGATGGCCAAGAAAAGCTCTTCCCTTGGGCAGAAACGCGCATTTTGCGAGTTTGAGTTTAAGGCCAGCGTCTTAAAGACGAATGAAAACTCTTCTGAGCTTCTGAAGATGCTCTGGAACTGATTTTGAAAAGGCGATTAAATCGTCATGGTAGGAGAAAAGTGTATTACCCATCAGTCCGTAAAAATTGAGTTGATTAGTCGCTGGAATGAGGATGGTGATCCAGCTAGGTCCATTGGCATGCAGCAGTATTGGTAGTGTTTTGAGGGAGTAGAGAAGGCAGTGTACTCGCGGCTGTCTGGATCAAGGTCGACTTGCCAGAAAACTGAGCACAAATCTAGCGTGGAGAAAAACTGTGTTGTGATCGCCTAGATTTTGCAAGATATCCTCGAAGACAGACATGGGATAGCGAGAGGGAACATTGATCTTATTAAGTGCTCTGAAATAGACGACTGGACGCCATTCACCTGATCTCTTAGGCACTAGGAACATAGGGCTGTTTAAAGGACTGACAGTGTTTTCGATAACCATGTCCTTCAGCATGTCTGAAACAAAGTCGACAATCGTACGTTTGCTATGTAGCATGCGATTTGCGATATGCTGTTATGTAGACAGGTTGGGCGTCTCCTATGAGTTGAATCTTGTGAGTGACTACGTTGGTCTTTCCGAGCGTTTCGCCAATGAGAGAAACAATACTACGGAATTCCGACAAGAGTTGCGCAAGGTCGTCTTGTGAAGTTCAGACAAGGCTGGAGCTTCTTGTGTTGAGATTGAGTGAATTGCATGAGGGGTCTCCTGTGAGTCTTCAATGGCTCTAACATCAGCTGGGTATGCTAAGAATAAGCAAATATGTGTGCCTGAACTGAGAGTGAATGGTGACTTGGTGACGTTCACCATATATATGTTTTACTTGCCATGAACTTTGAGTCTACAGAGCGCTGAAGGCACAGCGAGAGCCAAATGTCTGACTGACTGGGAGAGAAATGGCATCTACGTAAGACACACCTCTGACGGGAACATCGACTAACGTGCATGAAAATGGGAGAAGCTCAACGTTGGACGAGACGACAGAGTGACATTCCTTGGCTGTGTCTTCCAAAACCTTCTGAAGTGAGGCTTCTGGTAGTGAAGGGGCAGTATACTTAGAGTCAGTGGATACTAACGCGATGGATTTACTTCGCTTACGTCTTGAGCGAGAAGGGCGGCCAATGGAGCGACGATGAGCTCTGAAAGTAAGGTGTTGCTGTTTGGGTGTGTTAAATTGAGGAGTGGAAGTAGGAGACACATGTACAAGAGACATCTGAGCAGGAGTGCATGTATTAATATAAGTATTTACTGAGTCTAAGGAATGGTCCGTTATAGATGAGTCAGTGTGAGTAGGGACAAAGTCTGGAAGAGTCCTAGGTTGTATGTATGACCTCTGTTATGAAACGTTTATGCCAAAAGATTCTATGCAGTCTTGGATAGAGGTCAATTTCATGTTCAGTAAGCGCAGGCCGGCCAATGAGAGCGTCAGCAGGAATGCTGATGCCGTCTGCTATGTAATATGTCAGTCTGATAGGTGTCTGGGCATAAGTAGGTGTCAAATTGAGCTTTATACTGTGCCATCGATACCACCAAGCTGCAAGTCAGGGCTACTACAATCACTAACCAAGGAAGACGCACAGTGCGTAGTTTATCAAAGCAACTCTTGGTCATGATGTTGCCAGATGCACCCGTATCTATAAACAATTAGAAATAGTGCTGATTGACTTCAGATTCTAGAGTCATTGGGTCTTCCCATGAACTTGAAATTTTGTACAAGGGAAATGGATTAGTGTGTGATGGTGTGTTGCTTGAGTGCAAGGGTCGTCTTGTCCGCTGTGGTCGAAAGTTAGTGTGCGACGTGCAGTTTGGAAGTGAGGAGGAGTAGTAGTTAGTTGATTGGCATTGTGTATCATGTTGTGCATGAGTTGGAAGAGGAAATTGTGATGTCATTGCTGTCATTGCACGGCAGTTAGCAGTGTTATGTCCACAGGGGCCGTGATAGTCACAGAAGCGTGAGACGAACTTCTGGCTAGGTAGTGAATTTTGTCATTTAAAGGAACGATCAATTGTGTGACCGTTGCGTTTGCAGTACGTAATAACAGTATCGTGAAGGTGTAGGAGAGCGAGGCCTGGCATAGCGTGAGTGTGTTGAAGGTGAGCGGTGCCAGTGTCTGTGTGACGTGTGTGTGTTGGTAGGAGGATCTCCATTTCTAAACGTTTACGGAGGGGCCAGGGGCTGGAGAGGTAGTGGAAATTGAGCCCCATGTTAAGGAGGTCTTCTTGGTCTTGGGTGAGAACAGAATCAGATATATTGATATACCCGGTAGTATGGCGGGGGAGTTTAATACTACCTCCGTATAATTTGGTGAGCTTTTTTTAAAATCTTTCTGATACTATTCTTACCCAAGACCAAGAAGACCTCCTTAACATGGGGCTCAATTTTCACTACCTCTCCAACCCCCGGCCCCTCCGTAAACGTTTATAAATGGAGATGCTCCTCGGTGATATGCAGCAACTTGAGAAAGCAGGAAAAGTCAAAACAACACCTGACCTTCAAACTTCTCTCCTCGCCGAAGCAGCCAAGACACGTGGCTCCTACAGTAGCAGCATTATCAATAAAAAACACTTCCTTGCCAAGTAGCTACCGTAGCTGCCAAGCAGCTACGACAAAATGAAGACATTGTCATCCGCCGCGCCGACAAGACTGCCGCCTTCGTCATCACCAACAAGGAGGATTACATCAACACATTCAACACCATCCTCAGTGACACCTCCAAGTTTAGAAGGATCACTCGCAACCCCATCGACTCTATTAAGAAACTGATCAACGCCACCATCTCTTCCATCAACACCACCTCTAATGACTTTCATCTCCAGAAGCTAACCGGCGAGTACTCCCCTGGCTACGCTTACGGCAACGTAAAAACACACAAACCAGGCAACCCTTTACGTCCTATCATCTCCCAGATACCTACACCCACATACGCCATAGCCAAGAAACTCATTGAAACGTCAAGAAACGAGTTAATGAAGCCATACGTTCCCAGCACATATAGCCTCTGCCTCCGACTTCCTTGAAATTCTGCGTGACGCCCCTCCTGCCCCCAACGACATCATCGCCTCTCTCGACGTTGAAAGCCTCATCACGAACGTTCCTTTCGACAAGGCTATTGATTTCATCCTCGATCGCGTTTATCGCAGTGAAGACACCAAGCCCCTCGACATCCCAAAGATTGCCTTAAAGACAATGCTGCAGCTCTGCACGAAAGAAGCCCCCTTTATTTGCCCTAGTGGTCTAATGTACCAGCAGATCGATGGTATAACGATGGGCAGCCCTCTCGGAATCCTGTTCGCCAATTTCTACATGCCGCTACGTTGATGATATCTTCGTTCGGGTTAAGGACCTTCAAGTGCTGCAGGACCTTATGCATCGTTTCATCGCCGAATCCAAGCTTAATTTCACTTATGAGGAAGCCACCAACGGACGTCTCCCTTTCCTGGATGTACTCGTTAGGGCAGAGATAGCAGGATTTAAGACAACAGTATTCTGCAAACCCACTAAAAAGGGACTCTGCCTTAACGGGGAAAACGAGTGCCCTAAACGTTGCCTGCATTCCACCGTCAGCGCTTGTGTCAGACGAGCCCTCTCTCACTGCACTACTTGGAAAGACGCCCACCAAGAACTTGAGCGCGTTACCCAAGTACTTATTAACAACGGCTACTCTGACTCTGATGTGGCCCACGTCACTAAGAGAATTATAGACAATTTTTTTTATTTTTTTTTATTACATCACAAAGGACTGGCCAAGGGCACAACAAAGATGGGTAACACAAAGTCCGCATTAGTTGCTAGTCCCTATAAAGAAGACAGTAAGAGAATAAAATAAAAAAGAGTCGTGAGCCAATTTAGTTCGGGAGGTTTACTTGTTACTCTTCTTTTGAAAAGATTTAAGTCATAGGAAAGTGGAAAAATAGAAATAGGAAGAGAGTTCCAGAGTTTACCAGTGAAATGGATGAAAGAGTAAAGATACTGATTAACTCTTGCATTAGGAAGATGGACAGAATAGGGATGAGAATGAGTAGAAAGTCTTGTGCAGCGGGGCCACGGGAGGGGGGGAGGCATGCAGTTAGCAAGTTCATAAGAGCAGTGAGCATGAAAATAACGGTAGAAGAGAGCAAGAAAAGCAACATTGCGTCGGTGATTTAAAGATTGAAGACAGTCAGTCAGAGGAGGGGAGTTGATGAGACGAAAAGCTTTTGACTCAACCCTGTTTAGGAGAGCTGTATGAGTGGATCCACCCCAAACATGTGAGACATACTCCATACATGGGCGGATAAGGCCCCTGTAGAGAGCAAGCAATTGGGAGGGAGAAAAAAAAGGACACAGACGCCACAGGTCACCTAACTTCTTAGAAGCTGTTTTAGCAAGAGATGAGATGTGAGATTTCCAGTTCAGATTTTTAGTAAAGGATAGTCCTAGAATGTTCATTGTAGAAGAAGGAGACTGTTGAGTGTCATTGAAGAAGAGGGGATAGCTATCTGGTAGGTTTTGTCGAGTAGATAGGTGAAGAAATTGGGTTTTTGAGGCATTGAACAAAACAAGGTTTGCTTTCCCCCAATCAGAAATTATAGCAAGATCAGAAGTTAGGCGCTCCGTGGCATCTCTCCGTGAATCACTTAGATCCTGTTGAGTTGGACGTCTAATAAAGTAAGCCATATATACTAGCATCTAAAAATGGTAGTATATACCAACCAGGACACCACCACTCCCACCACTGGCGAACCCATGTATCTTTTCTATAAAAAACATAATTATGTCTTCTAATTATAAGACGGATGAGAAGACTATAAAAGATGTAATACACCACAACGTCCATCCTACTGACCCAGAAAGACACCTCGCTTTTATCACCTACTAAAAAAACAGGAAAACTGCCCATCTTCTGCTTCGTAACAACCCCAACGTGACCAAGACGTCCCTTCAAGAAGACAACGTCATCTAGCTACACACCTGTGACAGTGAGGAATGTGGACCTCAATCTTATATTGGAATGACGCGGACTAGACTGAAGAGCCGTCTTACTTGTCACCTAAATAATGGGTCTATCAAGAACCACTATGACACCATGCACAGCTCCCGCTTGACAAGAGATGACCTTAACAAAAACACCACGATACTTGATAAGGAACAAGATCCTCGCCGCCTCCTTTACCTATAAGCAATATACATCGCTTTAAAACAGCCCACAATCAACACGCAGACAGATGATTTCCAGGTGCTGCCAACATCCAAACGACACGTCCCACTTAATAGAGAAACAGCCAATGGGCTGCCGGCTTAGCCATATATCTCTGCTCACCCCTCCTCCTTTGATCCGCCAAATTGCTATATGATCTGCCTCCCCTGCCTTCAAAATTCAGACAGTTCTGTCCTGGCAGCAGTAGAGGAAGGACCTTCACCCCGCGCTCCTCAGCTCACCTCCTACCTTGTTGTCAGACGTTCAGTTCGCCCTTCATAGGCTTGCCCTTTGAGCTTGCTCTGACTCTAGCCCTGTTATAGGGGATTGCTGCTCCTGTCAAGGAGCTGCAGGGACACTAGATTTAGAAGCTGTCTGAGGGCTTGGCACAGCTGTTCCGCTACGCACCCCTACGTGGTGTGCCAGCCTGGGGCCTGCCTTGTTTTTCTACGTTGTTGGGTTGTTTGTCTGGTTTGTTGTGTCGTTTGTGCTCAGGAGTTTGGCCGCTGCCTCTGGCTCTGTCTCTCTCCCAAGGGCCTGCTGCTCCTGTCAGGGAGTTGCAGGGGGAGGGAGATTCAGGGTCGTCTGGCGGCGCGGTACCTGAGCACCGGGGCGCTGCCCGCCCAGGGCCCGCCTTGTGGTCTGCCTTGGTAAGTAATAGGTTGCCCTGAAGTAATAATAATAATAAGTAATTAATATAGTTTATTTTAAGTATAAGTAGTTATTAATAATAATAATATTAAGGAGTAATAGGTTGCCGTGTTGTTGGCAATACTGTCTTGGTTCTGTCTTCAAAGCTGATTGCCTACTTAGCGGTGCAATAATAGCTCGGCTGTTAATGACGAGCTGTTTCTGCCGTTTCGTTGTGGGCTGTTTGTCTGGTTGTTTGTCTGGGTGGTGTGTCTTGGTTGTTGTTGTTTGCTCTGCCACCCCCCTACACACTAAGGTGTGCGGGGCAGTGTATGTATGGTGTACAACACCATAGGGACAGGTGGGACCCTTTGAGGTCGTTGGTGAAGCCTCTCACGGCGCCTTTTAAGAGACGGGGAGGGATAATCACCGACAAAGCAAGAAATGAAAGGATAGTATGGCGCGTGTTAAAATCAAGCACCCCAGACCCTCGCCGGACAAGAAGGTAAAACTGCTACAAATACTATCGCAAAACTTGATATACGTACCACGGATAAGCGAAACAAAAGATAGTTACATCGTTCTAACACGCAACGATGAGGACCTGGACAACATATTCCAAGGAAAATGTAGTCAAGAAATGCGAGCAGAAGACTTTTCACCCATTCTCCCACCTGAGATCCGCGCCAGGAGAACGATAATAATCTTCAGCGTCGACAACATCATACACGCACATAATGAAAAAGAGATAGAAGAAGAGTTCGTGGCAAAAAATGGATGGATCACTGATGGCATTGATAATATATATATATATATATATAAATTTCCAAGGAACAACGTGATGAAAGAATGTTTCAACCACACCACGGCAGCCAAAATAGCCACAGAGAAGTGACTGCTTGGTTTCAATATGAGCATCCCTGCACACGCAATCAAAATAGAAGAATATATTCATATCAACACCTGTTTCAAATTGTATAAGATCGAAGACCACTTTACCAACCAGTGCCCCAAGGGGAGGGAATATAAGATATGCTCTGAATGCGGCAGCAATGATAGCATTTGGAAAGAATGTATGTCCATTAGCAAGCAATGCATAAACTCTGGAGGACAGCACAACACTTTGGCTAATAGATGCCCAGCCAGGAAAAAGATAAGGGAAGACAAAATCACAGACAAAAGAGAAGCCAAAAAAATAACCTATAGCCAAGTCACCTCTACCACTAACAGCAAACATCAGGAAGCAAACTACTCCACTAACATTAATCTGGGAAAAGATACAGCCGCAAGAATACTAACGTGCATCACATGATCAATATAGCTCGGCCGGGAACATATAACACCGAAATCAACAAGCTCCTGAAAGCCAACATTCTGCCAGAAGTGAAAATGCCTGATAACCCTCCTTCAATGAAAATATTAAATATGGCAAGAGACAGTAATGAAGATGAAGAGAAAGACGAAGAACAAGAAAGGGTCAATGAAATTGCAAAGGAAAGAACAGTAGAAGAAAAAGACGGTGAACAGACAGAAGATATACCTGCACTCGAACAAATAAGTGGAAAAGAAATGGGACTGGAAATCATAACAAAGACAAGCGAAGGATGGCCGGAAAGGACCATGAGCCGGAGACAACTGATGGAAGGCATCGATACAGGGAAATACAAATGGCTATATACCTACACAAACTATAATGAAGAGGATGTAAGAAAACTAATTAGAAGTAATGATATAAATTTAACAGAATGCTGGAGAATAGTCGAAGATCAGATGTTTCGAAAGATCAGAAACGGACTTTTCCATAAAAGGACCCCACCACCAAACAAAGACAGAGTCAGAAAACTAAGCAAATAGAACCAGAATGGGAAGTACACAAATACCAATAAATATACAACATACGCTACACGGGAGTCCAACACTACATACAAATACATTCAACAACAAAATAGAATCCATATTGATACTCCAACATAATGTAGCACATTGGAGGCCATACAGACATAACCTTAAGAACACATATATGGAAATCGACCCAGACATAATCCTCATAAACAGCCATGGTTTAAAGGAACATGAATCACTACACATATACGGATATACAACACATAAAATCAATTCTAGCAACGAGATGCATGATGGCAGCGCAATTCAAATAAAATCCAATATAAGACATAAGATTACAGATAATTTTGTAACAGACATACTACAAGTAACCATAGAAACTACTCTCGGCCCCGTAAACATAGCCACTACTTACTTACCCCACGTCGACCCTACTTACCATTCCCAGACTTTTGCAAGCTTGCCTCCAACAACACACCCACCTATATAATAGGAGATCTCAATGCTAACCACCATATACTGGGAAACCCAAACAATAACACGGTGGGAACAGGGATAAAAAGAATGATAGACAACGACGAACTTAAGGGGGCCTTCCCACTATGCCAGCAAGTATTCGATTTTTTCAGTATAACTTTTTTATTTCTTGTTTGATTATATTAATTTTTTTATGTTTAATGCGCATATATATAGCAATGCTATGTAACAGGTGTCAAGGAAATCGCATGAACATTACAAGCTAAAAAAAAAAAATTGAAAGTTTTCAAAATTTTATAAAATATTGTAATAGCTAACAATTCTAAAGGAGTAAAAGTTTTCCTATAATATAAACCTCAAAATCAAGATATCTGAATAAATAATTGTGCAGGATGATAAGTGTGTAAAGTAAAAAAATAAGCAGGCAAAAATAATGAAAATAAAGGAGAACATTTATTGAAAATAGCACTCTTAAAATATTCGTTAAAAATTTCACATTATCTCTAGGTGAAAACTATCTAACAGATTTGTAGAGAGTTACATCACGATCAGTATGCAACAAAAAATATTCATTTTGGTAGAAGCAATTCAGATTTATTAGACTTCAAATGTGAAAAAATTAAGTTGTGGGAAAAACGTGATCAAAGTTATATATAGCTGTATCTACAATAATGCAATGTTAATAACTATAAAAATGTGCTTGTATATATTTCTGACATACCTGATACGTATTCTGAAATCAAGGGTCAACCAGAGGTCACCAGAGGTCAGTCAGAGGTCACTTGGGGTCAGCCTGAAGTCACTTGAATTTCAGCTAGAATTCCTTTTCTATCAGTAACTTCCGCTTTTTACTTACAAGAGGCATGGTTGTAAATAACAGTAACAAAAATAGCGGGTAAAGGCACAGGAAGGTGTGTCTGAAGGTGTCACTGAGCGTCTATCCCCGTACAGACAGCGCGTGCGCCTCCTTCGATCGATACGGATAACTGAGGGCCCGGGGCCGGCAACAGGGTGGTGCAGACACTGCCAGAGGCAACCTAACTTATCGTACAGTATCGTAGCACAAAACAATCGGATAAAAAAACATGAAAATAATGAAGAAATAAAGCGAATAAGCAACGCTGAGTGGGAAGGGGGCGTGGCACATACCGTGGGATTTAAATTTTAAAGGACGCTGTATGAGTCGTACACGTGGCAGACTTACGAATACCACGCGGGATGATGAGATACACTAGCATGAATATTTTCAGATTTTTTTTTTTTGGCCATAATCAGCGGAAGCCTCCCTTAACCATCTTGGTCCTAATTTTTCCACTTACATATCCAACAATGCACACGGCACACCTGATATAATACTAAGCAACAAAAAAACATTTCGCAATCATACTACACAGGCAGGCCCAGTAACATTATCTGATCACATCCCAATCATCTTCACAATAACATCATCAGCCATAAAAATACCTGTACTACCGCCCAAGTACAAGTTCAATAAGGCAGACTGGCAGAGCTTCCACCGGACCCCGGACAATTCATCTAATATACTATAGGAGTAGCCGTGTGTCTGTGTGTGTGTGTGTGTGTGTGTGTGTGTGTGTGTGTGTGTGTGTGTGTGTGTGTGTGTGTGTGTGTGTGTGTCTGTCTGTCTGTTTTGGGTAGCCGAAACTGTAAATTCAATTTTGATGAAAGTAGGCTCAAAAAATCGCAAATAAATCGTAGGTGGTAAGCTGCTTGGTCCCATGTCGATTGAATAATTTTGAAGGGAGGTTTAGGGCTAAAAACACTTTAGGAGTATTATATTACAGCAGGAAAAACTCTGCGGTAACGTCTTGCCGCATTCCACAAACTCAGTAGACTCATGGACGTTTGTGTGCGTGTGTGAGTGTGTGTGTTGGAATCACACGGAACACAAAGGGTTGGAATCACACGGAACGTGGTCTACCCCGAGGCACTTTGACCAGTGACCAACGACAGCAACAACACGATTGGTGTTTGCAATCACATGTTGTCTAATATATACTACTACTACAAACATCAATACATGGGTCCGAAGGGCCCACAAGCACTTGTACCATGCTAATTCATACTCCAGTCACCGAATAGTTTACTTATTGGAAATAATGAAATATATTTTTTAATGTTTATAAATAATTAATTTATAAACCTATATAACATAAAGCCTATAACGTCTCAATAATACTTTTTTGGGGCATGATTTTTTTTTTTTTTTGCCTATAATTTTTTCAAAACTTGTATATGATAGAATAAGCTTGTCCATATGTTAATTGGGGGTTTCAGGTCAGACTGCTGAAAATTGAAAATATCGGTAATTTTTTTTAATTACTATTATTCAAAAACTAAGCTTCATTGGGGATTGCACATGGTTGCATTTAGACGGCATTAGTGTGGACTTTATTCAATTAGTAGTATGTCAAAAAGTATGAGAACGGTAACCAGGGGCGTATTTTGGATCTTGAAATATTGGGACTCAGCCCAGCCAAGAGATTTTTTAATTTTTACTGGGTAATTTTCAATTTATTTATGAGTATAAAGAATATAAGATGTGAGACACTGCTCTACCAAAAGGCCCCAGTAATTTGCTTAGGATAACTTTCGAAACATGAAATTACAATAAAATTAACAATCTGAGTTGGGGTTTAACTTCGTTATTATTTTTATTTTCATCAGTAGGAGTAAAACTCTAAGATAAAGAGAGCTTTGGCGTGATGAAGCAGTCGTATATTCCCAATGCTTTGTTCAATACTGAAATCTGACCAACCTCGGTCTTATAACTATTTTTTTTTTTTTATATCACAAAGGACTGGCCAAGGTCACACAAAAATGCACTTCGAAAAAAATGCACTTCGGAAAAAATGCACTTCGAAAAAATGCACTACGACAAAAATGCACATCGAAAAGAAATTCACTTAGGAAAAAATGCACTTCGAAAAAAATGCACTTCGAAAAAAATGCACTCCGAAAAAAAATTCGCTCTGGAAAAAATGCACTTCGAAAAAAATGCTCTTCGAAAAAATTCACTTAAAAAAATGCACTTCGATAAAATGCACTTCGAAATATATATACATCGAAAAGAGTGCACTTCGAAAAAATGCACTTCGAAAAAAATGCCCTTCGAAAAATATGCACCTCGAAAAAAATTCACTTCGAAAAAAATGCACCTAGAAAAAAATGCTCTTCGAAAAAAAAGCACTTTTGTTTGTTGTGTTGTCCATCTGATATTCTCTTGTTCAGCTCTCCCAAAGGTCTTTTGGTGTCTCCTCTGTCAAGCACTCTTCATCTCCTCTGTTCTCTCCACCTCTCTCATGTCCTGCTCATAAAAAGGATGCCATCAGCATACGCTAAGTAACATCTAACCAAATAGCTTGTTTTTTACTATAATTGTATGTGGGCCCTGGCAGAGCTTATCTTTTTTTTGTCAGAAAAAAATAGAATAATAAATAAAACAAATAAATAAACGTATTTGAGATCCGGGGCTATTCATAAAACTTTCGGGGCTATAGCCCCAAATGCCCAGGCCTAACTACCCCCTGGCGGTAACTCTTACAATTTGTATCTATTTTATACTTTGTTACCCTCTATCTCAGTTAATTATTGACGGAGTGTTCATTTTTACTGGGCATATCATTGACATTATCCACTATATATGTGCAAGGAATGAGCTCTGAGTGGGCTTTAGTTTGAAAAATGAAAAAAATATAAAATTCTTTTTTTTGCATTTTTATGCTCGTCCCATTCGCGCACCAAGAATGATAGAGACTTGAGTTACAGTATACTTTTAGAAAGTAATGATATCTACCTTTAAATTAAAACGTTTGAGGAATTCAATGACAAATATGCTCTCTATAATTGTTCAAAAATGAGCTTAAAATAACTTTTTTGAAGATTTTCAAAGTCTTCCCGTTTCAAAAGGAAGGTTCATTCAGGCATGCAATTCACTCTATATTGTGTAGAATCCAATGCTGCTTGCCATTTGAGTGCCAAAAAAAAAAAAATCTGTGTTTTCGTGCAAATACTTAAAATATTATTTTTTACCACTGCAATTATTTCCCATATTTAAGTCAATAACACTCAGACTAATTAAGATAAGGCAATGAAATTCCGTCCTCTATCGCACTATACTACTGTCTAAAAGCTGTTTAGGTCTCATATATATAAAGTTAAAACTGTTAAAATTACAATGCTATAAATATGTACTTTTACATGGAAGAACTCATGCAAAGGTACCTTTTACGGCACTATTTTTCCTATTCTGAGCTTCATTAAGAAACAGTATATATTTTTTATAGATCATAGATAAACTATCTTGGCTGAAATAGTGCACGAATGATGTCAGTTTAATAATAACAATTTTGAAGGTGACAAAAATAAATGTTTTCTACAAATTTAATCACTCACATCTTTCTTGTTTATTATGAAAAACAGATACTATTGGATGGTTGGGCTTATTACTGTCCCCATTATATAGATTAAAAAGAAAAATGAAATGCAACGATTTTGAACATTTGTGTAAACATTATCGAAAGGCCATTTTTAGGCTTTTGTAACACAACCATAAATTCATTTAACAATAATCTACCTTTTTTTATACGTACACTTATATGCATTCTAAAAAGAAAATATTCAATTTTGTATTCAGGGAAAATATTCACGAAAGAAAAGCCTTGACTTATTGTTGCAAGCAACATTTGAGTAGAGTATTTTTGGGGGTTAAAAAGGACTGCAATAATTACCGCTATTTAAGTCACTAAAACTCCAAAACTAATAAAGATACAGCAATGAAATATTATCTCCAATCACACTATACTCTTGCCTATATGCTGTTACAGTTTCATGAAAAAATACTAAATACTGTAAAAATTATAATGCTCTAAATATGGACTTTTACACGGAACAATTAATGCAAGGCACCTTTTGAAGTACTATTTTTCCAAAACTAAGCTTCATTGAGAAACGGTATATATTTTTATAGATGATAGAGAAACTATCTCTACTGAAATCGTGCGCGAATGATGTCAGTTTAAAGAAAAATAATTCTGTAGGGGACACACAAATTTTTTTCCTCATATTTAATCACTCATATCTATTTTGTTTATTATCATTAAGAGTTTTATATTGGGGGGCTGGGCTTAGAACGGTCCTTAGTATATACCAGTGATTCCAACCTTTACACCTTGGAGGAACCCCTGCAATATTTTTTCATATTCCAAGGATCCCCTATATATAGTATACTAATATATATATATATATATATATATATATATATATATATATATTATTATATATTATATATATATATATATATATATATATATTTATATATATATATATATATATATTTAAAGATAAGTTCTTGAGCAATATAATTCATATGAAATCTACAATTACATCACATGTCATGAGAGTTCACACTAGTAAGTCAATATTATTATGACTTACCTTCAGTGTGACACTTGGGCTTGTTTCTCTTTGCGTATCTGTGAAATTCTTGGCCGAATTTTTGACAGACACACACGCAGTTTCTTCCTCGACAGACAGAAGACGATTTCTTGTTTTGCTTTTAATGACGGTCAGGCATGAGAAAGCTTGTTCACAGAGGTAAAAGTTGAAACTGGAGTAAGACATCCAATGCTTTTACTGAGATGACAGGGTACTCTTGCTTTGCTGAAATCCAAAACTTGTCAAGTGATACTTCATTAAATTTAATTTTCAAGGTTCGATCGCACTGTAGTTCACTCAGTTCTTCCTCTTCTTGCAGACTAAGTAGGTTTTCTGTACTTGGTGAGAACTCAGTGAAGGGGTTTCTCACCCAGTCATACGTATCTGATGACAAGGAGGGGAAGTACTTATGAAGTTTTTCTGACAGTGATCCCAAATGACTTGTAATTAATGGAATGACATTTTCATATTCAGTCTGAGTTTGAACTTGAAGTAGGAGTGGACAAATTTCGACGTTTCCTCTTGAAAGGTGCTTTTTCCAAACAGCGAGTTTATTCTTAAATGCAAGAAGTTTGTCTGTGGAAGTCAGAATGTTTTCCTTCGCACCCTGCATGCTGGTGTTCAAGTTATTTAAATGCTGATAAATATCTGCTAAATATGCTAGTTTCATTGCCAGTTTGTAGATTCAAGACATTCCCAGAAACTGGATTTATTATTCTCTTTGAAGAAAAGCAGCAGTTCCTGTCGCAGCTCGAATACCCTTGTCAAAACTTTACCTCTCGAAAGCCATCGAGCCTCTGTGTGCTGGAGAAGTGTCACGTGATCTTTTTGCATGTTTTCACACAACCTTGCAAATATGCGAGACTTCAGAGGGCGCTGCTTTATAAAGTTGACCATGTTCACAGTTATATCAAGGACTTGTTTTAAATCATCCCCAATATTTTTGAAACCAGAACTTCTCAGTGGAGAAAGCAGTGGGTTGTTATGACTTCAGAGTTTTTTTCTTTCACGCGTGATACAAAGCCTTGTACTGAGTCAATCATTGAGGGAGCACCATCAGTGCAGATTCCAACGCATCGGTTCCATGACAAACCACAAGATTCCAGGTAAGAAGACAAGATGTTGAAAATGTCGTGGCCTTTGGTAGTTTTCTGGGAGTTCTTTACAGCAAAAAAAAATCCCATTATTTCACCTTCATTTTCAAATCGTACAAATGCCAGCAGCTGAGCTTTACCAGTTATATCAGTTGTTTCATCTACTTGGAGAGCAAAGTTTGTTATTTTGCAGTATTTTCAGACAAAATACCAGAAATATTGTTGGGCAGGTCATCCACACGCCTACTAATTGTATTAATCAGAAAAAGGAACCTTGCTTAATTCACTTTCAGCTTCTTCACCTAGCATTGTTCTCACAATTATTTTGCAAGCAAGCATTATTAGGCTTTCTGCAATAGTGTGACTTTTCATTTGACTTGGCAACTAGCTCAGCCACTAAATAGCTTGCTTCTTGAGCCTTATCACTGATGGTTACCTTCTTTTCAAAACTTTTCTTTGTTTTTTGCTGTGAATCCAAGAGTCTTCGAAATAATTCACGTTTTATTTGACATGTGGCTGTGATTAGTAGTGAAGTGTCGCTTTAACTTGGCTGGGGCCATAGCTGTGTTAGCGAGCTTTTTCCCACAAACAATGCACTTCCATGTCAGAGACCCATCTCTTTGTGCAGAGCGCATAACTGAGGTCATTGTCTCTGGCATGGAGGCATACTTTCCACACGCTTTCTCTAATCCTAAAGCCTGTCAACCTTGGTTTAACTCTGCTTGTTCTCATGGTTACCAAGATAGAGGTGCAGCTCACTGACGGTAATGTAACCATCCATCTCCTGAAACTTATGCTATTTATATGGGCTGCCCGTAATCATGCCAAATCATTTCTTCAACTAACCAAAAAATCGTTCATTTATAGAAAATGTCAAAATCTTTCGGGAAACAAATTTTTCTCGTGACTTTTTGTCATCTAGCGGCTTCTGCTGCTACGGTTCAAGGAGGCTGTAGGAAAGGTTAGGGATAGGGGTGGGTTCCCTGTGGTGTGTGGTGTCCTTCCGAGGCACACTGTTGACAACGATTACTACTCCAGGGCGATTGGTCTGAATTGCCGGCTGGCAATTCATTGCAGAGCCAATGGTTGGGCTTTTGTCGATAACTGGGACCTTTTCGGGCATAACAGAGACACAGGGATGGTGTACACCTTTCACGGAAAGGGGTTTAGATCTTGTCTGAATCCCTTGAAGGGGAAGTATATAAGTACATAAGAACATAAGCAAATAAGGAATATACAAGAGGCCGTGAGACCTACACGAGGTAGTTCCTGTTAGTTAACACTACCTACATCCACCTTTCATCTACTTTCATCAAGTATGTGACTTGCAGGCTTTTTTAAGATAGACAGCCGGGGATTGGTCACTGGGTTCAGAGGAAAGAAAACCAGTGATACTAGTAATAGTTTTAGAAGGCAGGAAAATGAAGGGATTTGTAAGAAGAGTGAATGGAAACTCTCACTCACTCGAAACTCTCTATTATGGGGGAACGGTAGCAGAGTGGTTAGCGTCTCCGAGTGGCGTTCTCGGTGAACCGAGTTCGACCCCCGATGAAAACCAGAATCCACTTAAAATCTTTATGCACCATCGAGTGGCCTAAGAACACCCACATGCTGCCCATTAACTCTACCTTCGATTGTGAGTGCATCGGAGGAAACAGGAGTGCGGTATGAGGTGAACCTACAGGGCCTACCATCCCACCCCTAGAGTTCACTTCATATACAGGCACTATAGGCCAAAATATAAACTAAAAAAGTAAGAGCTATAGGTCACAAACAAAAAAAATTAAAAAAGAAGAATGGTAACTTGCAGGTGTACTATACAAACTGTAGGAGTACCTTAAACAAGATAGATTTATTGAAAGGAATAACTAGTGTAGAACATTTTGATATAATAACATTAACATGGTTAGATATGTCAGGCAGGGTATTTAATCCTGATGTTGGGATAGAGGGATGTAAGTTATTCAACAAGGACAGGTTAGACAGGAGAGGTGGATGAATTGCGCTTTATGCAAGATATACATTGCAGTGATGTGTTAACAATGTTATACAAACAGATGATAGCATTGAGTCTATTTGGGTGGAGATTACAGAGGGAACTGAGAAAACGGTTTTGGGTATAATGTATAGGACTCCAAACTTATGTAAAAAGGATTCAGTTCCTATATGGCAAGAAATAAGCAAAGCTTGTAGATATAATATATTAAACATGGTAGGAGACTTTAATCTTAGGAACATAGACTGGGATTTAATTGTTGGAGATAATGACGCCGATAAATTGTTACAACTAGTTCAGGATAACTTTCTAAAGCAAGCAATCAAGGAGCCTACTAGGAGAGATAATATTCTAGATCTATTACTAACAAACAGGGAAGATTTAGTTACAGAGGTGGAAGTTGGAGGTCAGTTAGGTAATAGCAATCATTGTGAAATTGTGTTTTGCTTAAAATGGGAAGTAGGACTTATAAGTGTTAATAAGCATAGAGTACTTGGCTTCAGAAGGGCTAATTATGTAGGATTAAAAAGACACCTGGAAGGGATTAACTGGAGTAGGAGGGAGTCTGAGATGAGATTTGAGGTCGGGCGGAGGGTGGAGTCGGTGAGGTCCGTACTGACAAGGACTACATTCTTTGTCAGAAAATTAATTACAGGTCAGTATTTTTTTTTATAGGGCGATAAGATCAAGGAAAAACGACCCTAAATGGATGCCTGTGAGCTTAAAACACAACATAGGACTAAAAAGAAATATGTACAGAAGGGTCAAGGCTGGAGAGGTGAGCAGAGATCAGTATAATGTAATGGCTACAGTGAAAAAAGTTAACAAGAACAGCAAAGAACAATTATGAGATTAAGGTTGCTGGCCAGGCAAATACCGACCTTAAGGGATTTTTTAGGTCTATATGACTAGGGAATTGGTGGGACCGTTAAAAATAGAGCAGGTTGAGATTGTAAGTTCTGATGAAATGTGGAGTGAAATTAACTGAATAAATGTGGAGGAAAGTTGATGTAGGCCCCATATTTAAGAATCTAATCATATCTAAGAAGGGTGATAGAAGTTTTAATATCAAATTATCGACCCGTTAGTCTGACGTCAGTGGTAGGTAAATTATTGGAATCTGTTATTGCAAAAAACCATTAGAGAGCATTTAGAAAAACATAGTTTGGTAAATGATTCACAACATGGGTTCACCAAGGGTAGATCAGGTCTCACCAATTTTTTGAGGTTTTATGGGAAAGTTTATGAGACAGCAGATAATGATGAGAAGTATGATATAATATACCTGAACTTTAGTAAGGCACTCGACAGGGTCCCACAAGAGAGACTCTTAAATAAGGTTAATGCACATGGAATAGATGAGAAGGTTCTTCGTTGGATTAGATCTTGGCTAAGTGATGGACAACAAAGGGTTACAATTAATGGTTTTAAAACTGAATGGGGGCAGGTAACAAGTGAGGTTCTACAAGGGTCTGTTTTGGGTCCATTACTAGTTTTGATTTATATCAACGACTTAGATAGTGGGATAAGCAGTGATATCAGCAATTTTACTGATGATACTAAGGTAAGTAGGATTATTAGGTCGCAGTCTGATGAAAACCTATTGCAGGGAAACTTAGATACATTAAATGAGTGGGTAGTCAGGTGGCAGATGGAATTTAATATTGATAAGTGTGCCTAATTAATGTTGGAAAGAAAAATCCTGGTAATAGGTACACTGTACGCAATGCATCGCTGAAAGACAGAAGGTGAGAAAGATCTAGGAATGCGGGGAAATCTCAGACCTCCGCCCTAGGAAACAATGTATTGAGGCTAAAAAAATTGAGCTAATAGCGTGTTAGGATTCATTACCAGAATTGTTAAAATTTGAAGTGCTGAGGTTATTCAAAAGCATTATTTGGCTCTAGTCAGACCTCAACCTAGACTATGGGGTTTTTTATTTTACTAATAAGAAGATTCTTAAGCATATATCTGCTCAAAATGTTTTATCTGATCCTCAGTGCGATTTCTGTAAAGAGCGATCTATTGGAGATCTTCTAGCTTTCCTTACTGAATCGTGGTCATCTTACTTTAGCGTTTCGGTTGAAACTTTTGTTTGTTGCTCTTGACACATCAAAAGCTTTGATAGAGTCTGGCACAAATCTTTAATTTGTAAACTATCTCATTCGGTTTTTATCCCTCTCTATGCACCTTCATCTTAAGCTTAATTTCTAACCGTTATATAGTAACTATTGTAAACGGTCAATGTTCTTCTCTTTAGTCTTTTAATAGTCGTGTTCCTCAGGGTTCTGTCTTATCACCCACTCTATTTATTTTATTCATTAATGATCTTCTAAGTCTAACTCAATGTCATATCCACTCCTACGCTGATGCTTCTAAGCTGTATTTGTCGACGTCGTTCATTACACTGGTCGAATCGAAAAAAAAATCGAAGAATGGTTTCCCCGGAACTAATGAAGCTGATTAAGGTAAATCGACCCTGCTTTAACTCGAATCTGATGTTCAATTAACTCTATCACGTCCAGTTTTTGAGAACCAGACGCAATTCATGAAAAATATGGGTAAAATCAGCAGAAATAGTTTCACCAATGTTTTCATTTTAAACTTTAATCTTTTCTTTTCTCAAGCCTATTTAGGGCAGTGCAGTATTTTTGAGTCAGTGTGGTTTGTGCAGTGAGCAGGGGAGGGTGTGTGCGCTGCGTATTTTGGGGAGGGGTTAGCAGGCTGTTGTAGACATTTTTACCTACTGATCGTACAGCTATTGACATATGTTTAAACATTTTATTTTTCTTGGAGATATTTATGTGTTTGATTTAGTGGAGTCCTAATTTTAGTTTGGGTTTACCGTATATAGTACCTTGTACCGGGCTGTGATGGAGCGCCGTAACTGTGTGAATGCATCGGACAGTTTTTGTTACATTGTGAATTTTACCCCTCAGCTGAAAAAACCTCTTACAAAGAATGTTTAAAACACNTAATGCGCATATATATAGCAATGCTATGTAACAGGTGTCAAGGAAATCGCTGAACATTAAAAAGCTAAAAAAAAAAAATTGAAAGTTTTCAAAATTTTATAAAATATTGTAATGGGCTACAATTCTAAAGGAGAAAAAGTTTTCCTATAATAAAAACCTCAAAATCAAGATATCTGAATAAATAATTGTGCAGGTGATAAGTGTGTAAAGTAAAAAAATAAGCAGGCAAAATAATGAAAAAAAAGGAGAACATTTATTGAAAATAGCACTCTTAAAATATTCTTTAAAAATTTCACTTATCTCTAGTGAAAACTATCTAACAGATTTGTAGAGAGTTACATCACGATCAGTATGCAACAAAAAATATTCATTTTGGTAGAAGAAATTCAGATTTATTAGACTTAAAATTTGTGAAAAAATTAAGTTGTGGGAAAAACGTGATCAAAGTTATATTAGCTGTATCTACAATAATGCAATGTTAATAACTATAAAAATTGTGCTTGTATATATTTCTGACATACCTGATACGTATTCTGAAATAAAGGGGTAAAACCAGGGGTCACCAGAGGTCAGTCAGAGGTCACTTGGGGTCAGCCTAAAGTCACTTGAATTTCAGCTAGAATTCTTTTCTATCAGTAACTTCCGCTTTTTACTTACAAGAGGCATGGTTGTAAATAACAGTAACAAAAATAGCGGGTAAAGGCACAGGAAGGTGTGTCTGAAGGTGTCATTTGAGCGTCTATCCCCGTACAGACAGCGCGTGCGCCTCCTTCGATCGATACGGATAACGGAGGGCCCGGGCCGGAAAACGGGGTGGTGCAGACACTGCCAGAGGCAACCTAACTTATCGTACAGTATCGTAGCACAAAACAATCGGATAAAAAAACATGAAAATAATGAAGAAATAAAGCGAATAAGCAACGCTGAGTGGGAAGGGGGCGTGGCACATACCGTGGGATTTAAATTTTAAAGGACGCTGTATGAGTCGTACACGGGGCAGACTTACGAATACCACGCGGGATGATGAGATACACTAGCATGAATATTTTCAGTTTTTTTTTTTTTGGCCATAATCAGGGAAGCCTCCCTTAACCATCTTGGCCCTAATTTTTCCACTTACATATCCAACAATGCACACGGCACACCTGTTTATAATACTAAGCAACAAAAAACATTTCCAATAATACTACACAGGCAGGCCCAGTAACATTATCTGATCACATCCCAATCATCTTCACAAAAAACATCATCAGCCATAAAAATACCTGTACTACCGCCCAAGTACAAGTTCAAAAAGGCAGACTGGCAGAGCTTCCACCGGACCCCGGACAATTCATCTAATATACTTTTAGGAGTAGCCGTGTGTCTGGTGTGTGTGTGTGTGTGTGTGTGTGTGTGTGTGTGTGTGTGTGTGTGTGGTGTGTGTGTGTGTGTGTGTGTCTGTCTGTCTGTTTGGGTAGCCGAAACTGTAAATTAAATTTTGATAAAAGTAGGCTCAAAAAATCGCAAATAAATCGTAGGTGGTAAGCTGCTTGGCCCCCATGTCGATTGAATAATTTTGAAGGGAGGTTTAGGGCAAAAACACTTTAGGAGTTTTATATTACAGCAGGAAAAACTCTGGGGTAACGTCTTGCCGCATTCCAAAAACTCAGTAGACTCATGGACGTTTGTGTGCGTGTGTGAGTGTGTGTGTGGAATCACACGGAACACAAAGGGTTGGAATCACACGGAACGTGGTCTACCCGAGGCACTTTGACCAGTGACCAACGACCAGCAACAACACGATTGGTGTTTGCAATCAAAAGGGTTGTCTAATATATACTACTACTACAAACATCAATACATGGGTCCGAAGGGCCCACAAGCACTTGTACCATCTAATTCCTACTCCGTCACCGAATAGTTTTACTTATGGAAATAATGAAATATATTTTTTAATGTTTATAAATAATTAATTTATAAACCTATATAACATAAAGCCTATAACGTCTCAATAATACTTTTTTGGGGCATGATTTTTTTTTTTTTTGCCTATAATTTTTTCAAAAAATTGTATATGATAGAATAAGCTTGTCCATATGTAATTTGGGGGTTCAGGTCCGACTGCTGAAAATTGAAAATATCGGTAATTTTTTTAATTATATTATTCAAAAACTAAGCTTCATTGGGGATTGCACATGGTTGCATTTTAGACGGCATTAGTTGTGGACTTTATTCAATTAGTAGTATGTCAAAAGTATGAGAAAGGGTAACCAGGGGCGTATTTTGGATCTTGAAATATTGGGACTCAGCCCAGCCAAGGATTTTTTTTAATTTTTTTCTGGGTAATTTTCAATTTATTTTTGAGTATAAAGAATATAAGAAGACACTGCTTCCCCAAAAAGGCCCCAGTAATTTGTTGGGAAAAATTTTCGAAACATAATTACAAAAAAATTAAAAATCTGAGGGGGGGTTTAACTTCTTTATTATTTTATTTTACGTAGGAGAAAAAATCTGAAAAAGAGGCTTTGGCGTGAGAAGCAGTCGTATACCCAAGCTTTGTTCATACTGAAATCTGACAACCCGGGTCTATAACATTTTTTTTTTTTTTTCACAAAGGAGGGCCCAAGGTCCCCCAAAAAATGCATTCGAAAAAAATGCACTTGGGAAAAAAATGCACTTCAAAAAAAATGCACTAGAAAAAAATCCCACCGAAAAAAAATTTACTTGGAAAAATGCATTTCGAAAAAATGCACTTCGAAAAAAAGCCCCGAAAAAAAATTGCTCGGGAAAAAAATGCATTTCGAAAAAATGCTCTTCAAAAAAAATTTCCATTTAAAAAAAAAATGCACTTCGATAAAATGCACTTCGAAATATAATCTGAAAAGAGTGCATTTTCGAAAAAAGCATTTCAAAAAAAAATCCTTCGAAAAATAGCCCTCGAAAAAATTCATTTCAAAAAAATGCACCTAGAAAAAAAATGCCCCCCCTTCAAAAAAAAGCACTTTTGTTGTTTTTGTTGTCCATTGTATCTCTGTTCAGTCTCCCCAAAAGGCTTTTGGTGTCTCCCCTGTCAAGCACTTTATCTCCTCTGTTTTCTCCCCTCTCTCTGTCCGCTCATAAAAAGGGGCCAACACATACGCTAAGTAAATTAACCAAAAACTGTTTTTTACTATAAATTTTATGTGGGCCCCGGCGAGCTTATCTTTTTTTTGTCAGAAAAAAAAGAATAAAAAAAAAAAATAAATAAACGTATTGAAACCGGGGGTATTATAAAACTTTTGGGGGGTATAGCCCCAAAAGCCAGGCCCAACACCCCCCGGCGGTAACTCTTCAATTTGATTATTTTTTACTTTTTTACCCCTTTTCTCAGTTAATTATGCGGAGGTTATTTTTACGGGGATATCATTGACATTATCCACTATATATGTGAAGAATGAGCTCTGGTGGGGTTTTGTTTGAAAAATGAAAAAAAAAAATAAAAAATTTTCTTTTTTTGCATTTTTATGCTCGTCCCATTCGCGCACCAAGAATGATAGAGACTTGAGTTACAGTATACTTTTAGAAAGTAATGATATCTACCTTTAAATTAAAACGTTTGAGGAATTCAATGACAAATATGCTCTCTATAATTGTTCAAAAATGAGCTTAAAATAACTTTTTTGAAGATTTTCAAAGTCTTCCCGTTTCAAAAGGAAGGTTCATTCAGGCATGCAATTCACTCTATATTGTGTAGAATCCAATGCTGCTTGCCATTTGAGTGCCAAAAAAAAAAAAATCTGTGTTTTCGTGCAAATACTTAAAATATTATTTTTTACCACTGCAATTATTTCCCATATTTAAGTCAATAACACTCAGACTAATTAAGATAAGGCAATGAAATTCCGTCCTCTATCGCACTATACTACTGTCTAAAAGCTGTTTAGGTCTCATATATATAAAGTTAAAACTGTTAAAATTACAATGCTATAAATATGTACTTTTACATGGAAGAACTCATGCAAAGGTACCTTTTACGGCACTATTTTTCCTATTCTAAGCTTCATTAAGAAACAGTATATATTTTTTATAGATCATAGATAAACTATCTTGGCTGAAATAGTGCACGAATGATGTCAGTTTAATAATAACAATTTTGAAGGTGACAAAAATAAATGTTTTCTACAAATTTAATCACTCACATCTTTCTTGTTTATTATGAAAAACAGATACTATTGGATGGTTGGGCTTATTACTGTCCCCATTATATAGATTAAAAAGAAAAATGAAATGCAACGATTTTGAAATTTGTGTAAACAATTATCGAAAGGCCATTTTTAGGCTTTTGTAACACAACCATAAAATTCATTTAACAATAATCTACCTATTTTATACGTACACTTATATGCATTCTAAAAAAGAAAATATTCAATTTTGTATTCAGGGAAAATATTCACGAAAGAAAAGCCTTGACTTATTGTTGCAAGCAACATTTGAGTAGAGTATTTTTGGGGGTTAAAAAGGACTGCAATAATTACCGCTATTTAAGTCACTAAAACTCCAAAACTAATAAAGATACAGCAATGAAATATTATCTCCAATCACACTATACTCTTGCCTATATGCTGTTACAGTTTCATGAAAATATACTAAATACTGTAAAAATTATAATGCTCTAAATATGGACTTTTACACGGAACAATTAATGCAAAGGCACCTTTTGAAGTACTATTTTTCCAAAACTAAGCTTCATTGAGAAACGGTATATATTTTTATAGATGATAGAGAAACTATCTCTACTGAAATCGTGCGCGAATGATGTCAGTTTAAAGAAAAATAATTCTGTAGGGGACACACAAATTTTTTTCCTCATATTTAATCACTCATATCTATTTTGTTTATTATCATTAAGAGTTTATATTGGGTGGCTGGGCTTAGAACGGTCCTTAGTATATACCAGTGATTCCCAACCTTTACACCTTGGAGGAACCCCTGCAATATTTTTTCATATTCCAAGGATCCCCTATATATAGTATACTAATAATATATATATATATATATATATATATATATATATATATATATATATATATATATATATATAATATATATATATATAATATATATATATATATATATATATATATAATATATCTATATATATATATATAAGTTCTTTTAAGATAGTCTGAGCATATAATTCATATGAAATCTACAATTACATCACATGTCATGAGAGTTCACACTAGTAAGTCAATATTATTATGACTTACCTTCAGTGTGACACTTGGGCTTGTTTCTCTTTGCGTATCTGTGAAATTCTTGGCCGAATTTTTGACAGACACACACGCAGTTCTTCCTCGACAGACAGAAGACGATTTCTTGATTTGCTTTTAATGACGGTCAGGCATGAGAAAGCTTGTTCACAGAGGTAAGAAGTTGAAAACTGGAGTAAAACATCCAATGCTTTTACTGAGATGACAGGGTACTCTTGCTTTGCTGAAATCCAAAACTTGTCAAGTGATACTTCATTAAATTTAATTTTCAAGGTTCGATCGCACTGTAGTTCACTCAGTTCTTCCTCTTCTTGCAGACTAAGTAGGTTTTCTGTACTTGGTGAGAACTCAGTGAAGGGGTTTCTCACCCAGTCATACGTATCTGATGACAAGGAGGGGAAGTACTTATGAAGTTTTTCTGACAGTGATCCCAAATGACTTGTAATTAATGGAATGACATTTTCATATTCAGTCTGAGTTTGAACTTGAAGTAGGAGTGGACAAATTTCGACGTTTCCTCTTGAAAGGTGCTTTTTCCAAACAGCGAGTTTATTCTTAAATGCAAGAAGTTTGTCTGTGGAAGTCAGAATGTTTTCCTTCGCACCCTGCATGCTGGTGTTCAAGTTATTTAAATGCTGATAAATATCTGCTAAATATGCTAGTTTCATTTGCCAGTTTGTAGATTCAAGACATTCCCAGAAACTGGATTTATTATTCTCTTTGAAGAAAAGCAGCAGTTCCTGTCGCAGCTCGAATACCCTTGTCAAAACTTTACCTCTCGAAAGCCATCGAGCCTCTGTGTGCTGGAGAAGTGTCACGTGATCTTTTTGCATGTTTTCACACAACCTTGCAAATATGCGAGACTTCAGAGGGCGCTGCTTTATAAAGTTGACCATGTTCACAGTTATATCAAGGACTTGTTTTAAATCATCCCCAATAGTTTTTGAAACCAGAACTTCTCAGTGGAGAAAGCAGTGGGTTGTTATGACTTCAGAGTTTTTTTCTTTCACGCGTGATACAAAGCCTTGTACTGAGTCAATCATTGAGGGAGCACCATCAGTGCAGATTCCAACGCATCGGTTCCATGACAAACCACAAGATTCCAGGTAAGAAGACAAGATGTTGAAAATGTCGTGGCCTTTGGTAGTTTCTGGCAGTTCTTTACAGCAAAAAAAAAATTCCCATTATTTCACCTTCATTTTCAAATCGTACAAATGCCAGCAGCTGAGCTTTACCAGTTATATCAGTTGTTTCATCTACTTGGAGAGCAAAGTTGTTATTTTGCAGTATTTCAGACAAAATACCAGAAATATTGTTGGGCAGGTCATCCACACGCCTACTAATTGTATTATCAGAAAAAGGAACCTTGCTTAATTCACTTTCAGCTTCTTCACCTAGCATTGTTCTCACAATTATTTTGCAAGCAAGCATTATTAGGCTTTCTGCAATAGTGTGACTTTTCATTTGACTTGGCAACTAGCTCAGCCACTAAATAGCTTGCTTCTTGAGCCTTATCACTGATGGTTACCTTCTTTTCAAAAACTTTTCTTTGTTTCTGCTGTGAATCCAAGAGTCTTCGAAAATAATTCACGGTTTTATTTGACATGTGGCTGTGATTAGTAGTGAAGTGTCGCTTTAACTTGGCTGGGGCCATAGCTGTGTTAGCGAGCTTTTTCCCACAAACAATGCACTTCCATGTCAGAGACCCATCTCTTTGTGCAGAGCGCATAACTGAGGTCATTGTCTCTGGCATGGAGGCATACTTTCCACACGCTTTCTCTAATCCTAAAGCCTGTCAACCTTGGTTTAACTCTGCTTGTTCTCATGGTTACCAAGATAGAGGTGCAGCTCACTGACGGTAATGTAACCATCCATCTCCTGAAACTTATGCTATTTATATGTCTGCCCGTAATCATGCCAAATCATTTCTTCAACTAACCAAAAAATCGTTCATTTATAGAAAATGTCAAAATCTTTCGGAATCAAATTTTTCTCGTGACTTCTGTCATCTAGCGGCTTCTGCTGCTACGGTTCAAGGAGGCTGTAGGAAAGGTTAGGGATAGGGGTGGGTTCCCTGTGGTGTGTGGTGTCCTTCCGAGGCACACTGTTGACAACGATTACTACTCCAGGGCGATTGGTCTGAATTGCCGGCTGGCAATTCATTGCAGAGCCAATGGTTGGGCTTTTGTCGATAACTGGGACCTTTTCGGGCATAACAGAGACACAGGGATGGTGTACACCTTTCACGGAAAGGGGTTTAGATCTTGTCTGAATCCCTTGAAGGGGAAGTATATAAGTACATAAGAACATAAGCAAATAAGGAATATACAAGAGGCCGTGAGACCTACACGAGGTAGTTCCTGTTAGTTAACACTACCTACATCCACCTTTCATCTACTTTCATCAAGTATGTGACTTGCAGGCTTTTTTAAGATAGACAGCCGGGGATTGGTCACTGGGTTCAGAGGAAAGAAAACCAGTGATACTAGTAATAGTTTTAGAAGGCAGGAAAATGAAGGGATTTGTAAGAAGAGTGAATGGAAACTCTCACTCACTCGAAACTCTCTATTATGGGGGAACGGTAGCAGAGTGGTTAGCGTCTCCGAGTGGCGTTCTCGGTGAACCGAGTTCGACCCCCGATGAAAACCAGAATCCACTTAAAATCTTTATGCACCATCGAGTGGCCTAAGAACACCCACATGCTGCCCATTAACTCTACCTTCGATTGTGAGTGCATCGGAGGAAACAGGAGTGCGGTATGAGGTGAACCTACAGGGCCTACCATCCCACCCCTAGAGTTCACTTCATATACAGGCACTATAGGCCAAAATATAAACTAAAAAAGTAAGAGCTATAGGTCACAAACAAAAAAAATTAAAAAAGAAGAATGGTAACTTGCAGGTGTACTATACAAACTGTAGGAGTACCTTAAACAAGATATATTTATTGAAAGGATAAACTAGTGTAGAACATTTTGATATAATAACATTAACATGGTTAGATATGTCAGGCAGGGTATTTAATCCTGATGTTGGGATAGAGGGATGTAAGTTATTCAACAAGGACAGGTTAGACAGGAGAGGTGGATGAATTGCGCTTTATGCAAGATATACATTGCAGTGATGTGTTAACAATGTTATACAAACAGATGATAGCATTGAGTCTATTTGGGTGGAGATTACAGAGGGAACTGAGAAAACGGTTTTGGGTATAATGTATAGGACTCCAAACTTATGTAAAAAGGATTCAGTTCCTATATGGCAAGAAATAAGCAAAGCTTGTAGATATAATATATTAAACATGGTAGGAGACTTTAATCTTAGGAACATAGACTGGGATTTAATTGTTGGAGATAATGACGCCGATAAATTGTTACAACTAGTTCAGGATAACTTTCTAAAGCAAGCAATCAAGGAGCTACTAGGAGAGATAATATTCTAGATCTATTACTAACAAACAGGGAAGATTTAGTTACAGAGGTGGAAGTTGGAGGTCAGTTAGGTAATAGCAATCATTGTGAAATTGTGTTTTGCTTAAAATGGGAAGTAGGACTTATAAGTGTTAATAAGCATAGAGTACTGGCTTCAGAAGGGCTAATTATGTAGGATTAAAAAGACACCTGGAAGGGATTAACTGGAGTAGGAGGGAGTCTGAGATGAGATTTGAGGTCGGGCGGAGGGTGGAGTCGGTGAGGTCCGTACTGACAAGGACTACATTCTTTGTCAGAAAATTAATTACAGGTCAGTATTTTTTTTTATAGGGCGATAAGATCAAGGAAAAACGACCCTAAATGGATGCCTGTGAGCTTAAAACACAACATAGGACTAAAAAGAAATATGTACAGAAGGGTCAAGGCTGGAGAGGTGAGCAGAGATCAGTATAATGTAATGGCTACAGTGAAAAAAGTTAACAAGAACAGCAAAGAACAATTATGAGATTAAGGTTGCTGGCCAGGCAAATACCGACCTTAAGGGATTTTTTAGGTCTATATGACTAGGGAATTGGTGGGACCGTTAAAAATAGAGCAGGTTGAGATTGTAAGTTCTGATGAAATGTGGAGTGAAATTAACTGAATAAATGTGGAGGAAAGTTGATGTAGGCCCCAATTTAAGAATCTAATCATATCTAAGAAGGGTGATAGAAGTTTTAATATCAAATTATCGACCCGTTAGTCTGACGTCAGTGGTAGGTAAATTATTGGAATCTGTTATTGCAAAAAACCATTAGAGAGCATTTAGAAAAACATAGTTTGGTAAATGATTCACAACATGGGTTCACCAAGGGTAGATCAGGTCTCACCAATTTTTTGAGGTTTTATGGGAAAGTTTATGAGACAGCAGATAATGATGAGAAGTATGATATAATATACCTGAACTTTAGTAAGGCACTCGACAGGGTCCCACAAGAGAGACTCTTAAATAAGGTTAATGCACATGGAATAGATGAGAAGGTTCTTCGTTGGATTAGATCTTGGCTAAGTGATGGACAACAAAGGGTTACAATTAATGGTTTTAAAACTGAATGGGGGCAGGTAACAAGTGAGGTTCTACAAGGGTCTGTTTTGGGTCCATTACTAGTTTTGATTTATATCAACGACTTAGATAGTGGGATAAGCAGTGATATCAGCAATTTTACTGATGATACTAAGGTAAGTAGGATTATTAGGTCGCAGTCTGATGAAAACCTATTGCAGGGAAACTTAGATACATTAAATGAGTGGGTAGTCAGGTGGCAGATGGAATTTAATATTGATAAGTGTAGCCTAATTAATGTTGGTAGAAAAAATCCTGGTAATAGGTACACTGTACGCAATGCATCGCTGAAAAGATCAGAAGGTGAGAAAGATCTAGGAATGCGGGGAATCTCAGACCTCCGTCCTAGGAAACAATGTATTGAGGCTAGAAATTGAGCTAATAGCGTGTTAGGATTCATTACCAGAATTGTTAAAATTTGAAGTGCTGAGGTTATTCTAAAGCATTATTTGGCTCTAGTCAGACCTCAACCTAGACTATGCGGTTTAGTTTACTAATAAGAAGATTCTTAAGCATATATCTGCTCAAAATGTTTTATCTGATCCTCAGTGCGATTTCTGTAAAGAGCGATCTATTGGAGATCTTCTAGCTTTCCTTACTGAATCGTGGTCATCTTACTTTAGGCGTTTCGGTGAAACTTTTGTTGTTGCTCTTGACACATCAAAAGCTTTTGATAGAGTCTGGCACAAATCTTTAATTTGTAAACTACTCTCATTCGGTTTCTATCCCTCTCTATGCACCTTCATCTTAAGCTTAATTTCTAACCGTTATATAGTAACTATTGTAAACGGTCAATGTTCTTCTCTTTAGTCTTTTAATAGTCGTTTTCCCTCAGGGTTCTGTTTTTTAAAACCACTCTATTTATTTTTTTCATTAATGACCTTCTAAGTCTAAAAATGTCATACCCACCCTACGTGATGTTCTAAGCTGTTTTTGGGGACGTGGTTCATTACAGGGGCAAATCAAAAAAAAAACGAAGATAGGGTTTTCGGGACAAAAATGAAGCTGATTAAAAGGAAAAATCGACCCTGTAAACCCCGAACTGAGGGTTAAATTTAAACTCAAATCCGCCCAGTTTTTGAAAACCCAGACGCAATTCATGAAAAAATATGGGAAAAACCAGCAAAAATAGGTTTCACCAATTTTTTCTTTTAAAACTTTTAATCTTTTTTTTTCTAAAACCCTATTTGGGGCCCAGTCCCAGTTTTTTTGAGTCATTTGGGGGTTTTGCGTGGCGGGGGAGGGTGTGTGCGCTGCGTATTGGCGAGGGGGTTAGCGGGGCGGTGTAGTACATTTTTCCCAAATGATCGTACGGCTTTTAAACTTTATTTTAAAAAACTTTTTAAATTTTTCTGGCGGGGATATGAGGTGTTTGTTTTAGTGGAGTCCAAATTTTTTATTTGGGTTTTACCGAAATTTTAAAAAAATTTTTTACCTTTTTTCCCGGGCTGGGGAGGGGAGCGCCGTAAGGGGGGAAAATGCATGGGGACTTTTTTTGTTACATATTTTGGAATTTTTTTCCCCCTGACAGTCTGAAAAAACCCTCTTAAAGAATGGTTTAAAGCAGCTTATCGGTTTACTTCAAGTCGATAGGGATAAAGGGATAAGAAGGGGGCCCCTCAGTAGCAGGGAAACCCCCTGTGTAAACCCACTTAAATGAAGGATGCGGGGCCAAACGGCCATCGGGAATGGCATTCTGACCCCAAGGGTTTGGCGTAAACCCAAAAGGCACAGTACTGATCCCTACTTCGCTTCACAAAACACAAAGGATATTCAGTAAAAACGCGAGCAAAATCAGGTATCCTGACGTATCTTCTGAAAAATCACGCCTGTCCCACATGGCCCCGATCTCCCAGTTCCAAATGCCCCAATTGCAAGGCTAAAAGGGTGAATCAGATTCGAACGAGGGGGGAAATAATCCATGGAAAAAGACTTTCAAGAAATGGCAGACAACAGAGAGCCCAAATTCATCAGTCGGGAAAATGCTAAATGCCCTTGATGGGGAAACTAGATTTCCCCAAAGGAAAGGAAAAGTGAAGTCCTTGGATTCGTCTCAAGGAATGGAATTTGCTAAAAAGAAGGATTTTTCCATACCACTTTTCGTCGTAGACATAAAGAATTTTTCAAGCTTCTTCAAGTGGAACACAAGCTCTTTTACTCCCTTTGATTTTACACATCTGGAAAAAAATTTGGGTGAGTCTAACTTGGGAAAAGAGTGATTGGCGGGGGGAAAAAGGTTTGGGAAAAAAAAACGCAAAAGGGGCCGTTCTTCGGGCAAAAAGGAAATAAGTTTCCCGAGTTTTCCAATTGGAAATGAAAATAAAAATAAAGTGAAACTTATGAAACTATGAAGATTTGTTATCTCTTTTAAAGGAGAACCTAAAGTGGAATTTTGTGGGGACCTAAAGGTAATCCCCTTTGGTTTTTAGGACCCCGTTAGGTTACACTAAGCACATGTGTTTTTTTTTTTGGGGGGTTTTAGAGCGGACATAAAACATTACAAAAAAAAGGAATGGCCAGCACGACCGACTGTTTTGTACTGAATGTGGCGGGGTTAAACTGTATGTACAAACCTTTGTTGACAGTAAAAAGGGGGACTTACCTCCAAATTTCATTGGGAAAATTGGGTTAATAAAAAAATTTTGAAGGCCATGGGTCAAAAAGGTGCTGGCTTTCAGTATTTGTTAGCAAAAATTTTAAAAACATGTATCTGAGCCCAAAATAAAGGCCCGGGGGTTTCAAAGGCCCTCCCAAAATTGTCCCAAATACTCAAAGTGTGGCTTTGAAAAAAGGCCCAAATGCCCTGGAAAAAACTGTTGGAAGAGCTTTTTGGTTATAAAGAAATCCCCAGGTAATGTTCGAGCTCGAAATTATGAGGACTTGGGAAATGGGCATGTTTAAGAGTTACCATGCGCTTGGGGGTCGGATGTCACTCAAAATCCACTTTTTCCATTCCCCATCTTGAAAATTTTCTTCCCCAAAGGGAACTTGGGGCGGTCAGTGAGAGCAGGGGGAAAAGTTTTCCCCCAGGACATTGCCACCAGGAAACCCGATAACCCGGGGCGATTAAAACCCAAAATGATGGGGGGCTCTTGCTGGGCGCTACAACGTGGGAAAATAGCGTCCTACAAAAGAAAGAGCAAAAATACAGAAAACACTTTGATGTATATGGGGCAGGGTGAGTAATTTTGGGGTGTTAGGGATAGTTTTTATCATTGGATATTTTAAAACCCAATTTTAGATCTTGACTGTTCTTTTTGAAGAACAGTTAGATCTGAGTTCTTTGAACTAGGCATCTTTTCCCCTCAAAAAAAATCTCGAAATTGGTTCCAAAAAACAAAAAAAAATATATATATATTAAAATATCTTTTTTATAGATGTTTTTATAAAATATATATATATATAAAATATAAAATGTATATATTTTAATAATTTTATTTATATATATTTTAAAATTTTATATAATTATAAAATAATATTTTATAATATATAATGAAAAATAAAACCCCGCGGGGTAGAAACATCTTTATTGTTTTTTCGAACGGTTTGGTATAAATAAGCCATCAAACCCAAAATCGGATACAAAAAGTTTTTGTTTAAAAAAAAGAAAATTACAAATTTTAAAAATTTTTTGCAAAATTTAAAAGGGCCCAACCTAAAATATAAAAAAATAAAAAATAAAAATTATTAAAAAAAAGTAAAAAATAAAAAAAGTTTTTTTTGTTTTTAAAAACAAAGGGGAGAATCCCTGATGCCCCGCGTTTTCCCCAGTGGTGTTCCCCAAATTTTAAAGGGAGTAGCTTTTAACAGGCTTATTTTTGGGGGAGACCAAACGAAACCCCACCCCTAGGAAACGCGGGGCATCGGGGACTGTCCACAGGACGGGGAAAACCCCTGTCCAAACCCCCATTTTTAGCCCTTTGGGACATTCCCCCCCCCCAAGCCCCAAGGGCCCCCCAATAACAAATTTAAGACTTTAAATTTTTACACACAAGCTCCCACGGGCTCCACCCGGTGGATATGGGGAGAGCCTCCTCACCCACCACCACAAACCCTCTCTCGCGCAAAAGGGCACCTCAAAACCCCTCCTGTGCCCTTTTTGACCCTGTGGGAATCCCACACTCCCCCTGGATGTTTATTGGTTGGTAGTATTTTTTTTTTTATTTCTGTTTTATAATTTTTTTTCTTATTTTATTTTATTTTAGGGTTTGGCCAAATTTTTAAAAGGCAAATAATTTTAAACTTTTAATTTCATTTTTTAAAAAAACTTTTTTTTATCCCATTTTTGGGATGTGGGCTTATGGATAGCCGAAACCCTTCGAATAAACAAACAAGATGTTTTACCCGCCCCTGGTTTAAAATCTTTTATTTTTAGATCAAGATTCCCCCATGGAGAAAGTATTTTCCCCCTTTTAAATATATATATATATATAAAATTTTATATATATAAAAAAGTCAAAAATTTACGTGAGTGGCCAAATTTTGGATATTTTCCCAAGGGTGTGCCCCCATTTTTGGATAATTTTTTTTTAACATAATTTAAGATATTTTTTTTTCCAGAATGTACAGTCTAAAACAAAAGTCGGGGTCCTGAATTTTGGTTTAAAACATTGGTAAATGGCTAAACCCTTTTGGGGCTGTCTGCCCTAGTCATACGAACCCGGGTTGGTAGCCCCGGGCATAAATGCCTCGATCCACCACAAATTTATGCGTCATAATAGTTCGTATCCTCAAGAGAATTGGGTTTTGGATTCATTTCCAGGAGGTTAGAAATAGAAAATGCTAAAGGTTTAAATTTTTAAAACAGTGGGTCTTAAAAATGGGTTCGGTGAGCCAGGTTTAGGGCCCCTTTGAAAACATTTCAATTTTTTTATTTAAAATTTCCCCCAGCCGTGGGGGCCGCTTTCGCACAAAGGCCCCCCCCCCCCCATTAAAAACAAACCCGGATTCACCCTGGATTTTCCCCTTTTTTTTTAAGGACCAATACGCCCCTGCCTTTTGAACCTTCCTTTCCCTTTATATTTTTATCCAAATAAAACTCTTGAAAATTTGAGGGGAATTAAATTTTTTAAAATTTTTGGGATAGATTAAAATGGAAATTTGGGCTTTTTATTAACCAAATTACTATTTAAAATTTTTAAACAATTTTTTTCGATTTTTTTATTTTTATTTATATATTTTTTTTTATTTATATTCTTGCATGTGACTAGCTCTCTCCATACTCCTGCCGGTGATGTATATGTGGCCTTCAATGGCTCAGGTGTAAAGATGAAATGTCCTGGCGATCATTGCTGGGCCGAATATACTTCGCATTCCACATCGAATAATATGAAACCTCAACGCAGTAAATCTATTGAACCTTTGAAATACCCTTGGTTTGTTTTAGACAGTCTCATCGGCGGCAGATATGAAGCTTTGAACCCTTATCTGAACAGTAGCTTAATTAAGGGATTCAGGCTTGCCAACCACGAGCATGTAACTGCGTCAGGGTTTTCATAATGTTTCAAGAGTTAAATTTCATATACGGACAAAACCGTGAAACGACTTTTGTCTTAGACTGTACATTAGGTCCTAATAAAGCCGCAGGCACCACCAGAATTTAATTACGAGTAATATATATTAACGTAGGGGGATGTTTCGATTAATTATATAATTATATATACGTATATAATATAATAGCTATTAAAATTTAAAATGCCGATATTTCAAAAACTATACGTGCTAGAGAAAAAGCAATGCCATTTTTGAAATCAGCAGCGAAAATGCTTTCCAACCCACACACAATGAACTCAGAACCATTTTTGGTGTCGACCAGTGTTATATGTCCATCTCAACAGGAGCTAAGTGACTTATGGAGATATGCCGCAATGTTGCTTCTCTTGTTATCTTTTTTCATTATTTTCATTCACACTGGCTGCTCTTCTGACCTTGCAACCTGCATGACTTCTCCCCTCCCGCGGCCTCGCTTTCTCGCGAGGCTTTCTACTCATTCTTATCCCTATGCTGACCAACTTTCTAATGCAAGAGTTAACCAGTATCCTCACGCTTTCATCCCTTCTACTGGTAAACTCTGGAACTCTCTTCCTGTTTATGTGTTTCAACTTTCCTACGACTTCAATCTCCAGTCTCTCAAAAGAGAAGTGACAAGGCACCTCCGAGCTAACTTGGCCCATCCTCCTTTTTATATTCCCTTACTGTTTTTTTGTGATGTGAAAAAGAAAAAAACATAACAAAAAATTTAACTGGAAATTTCACATCTCATCTCTTGCTAAATCAGCTTTTAAGAAGTTTGGTGCCCTGTGTCTTTTCTGTCCAATATTTTCTCCCTATTAGTTGCTTTTCTCTGTACAGGGGCCTTATCTGCCCATGTATGGAGTATGCCTCTCACGTGTGGGGGCATCCAATCATACAGCTCTCCCAAACAGGGTCGAGTCAAAAGCATTTCGTCTCATCAACTCTCCTCCTCTGAATGACTGTCTTCAATCTTTAAATCAGGGCCGCAATGTTGCTTCTCTTGCTATCTTCTACCATTATTTTTATGATCACTGTTCTTCTTAATTTGCTAACTGCATGCCTCCTCTCCTTCCGCGGCCTAACTCCACAAGACTTTCTACTTATTCCCATCCCTATTCTGTCCATCTTACTTATGCAAGAGTTAATCCGTATATTCAATGTTTCATTCCTTTCACTAGTAAACTGTGGAACCCTCTTCCTCTTTCTATGGTTCCACCTGTCTACGACTTGAATGTTTTCAAGAGAGAAGTATCAGGACACCTCTCTGTAATGATCTAATTAAGGTCCTGTCATAAACAATTTACTCTTGGAAATCTTTTCAAACAGCGCGAGTCGCTCTGTAAATAGTTGCCGATAATTTAGGTAGAAGGAGTTAGCAGTCAGAAGGAAACGAAATCAGTCTTCTCTGTTGTGATAATGGTTCATTTTTGCCGCTGCTAGGAGTAGACACATCCCTCATGTATATGTAAGTGGTGTGGATATGGTGTATTGTGGTTGTTCATGATGAATTATATGTATTGGCATAGACCACTGTATACCTGGACTGTTCACGCGACAATGTTTTGAATTGCGGGGCTGCATAGGGGCCTGCGGGGCGCCCGACAAAGAGATATAGTGGTCTATGGACTATCATATAGACTGGTTTATCAGTATATATGATATGCTGTAATCTTCGTAAATATTTGTTCTATAATATTATCAAATAAAAAACAGTAAAACACGCTAAAGAAATGCCATTACGAGACTATGAAGAAATATGCATGAACTTAATATTCACTCAACTCTTCGCCATTTAAAACTTTGCGAGTCAACTTTTATAATGAAGATTATCAATAGAAGCGCAATTTTATTAGCTTTCCATTGCTATATTTCGTTATCTGATAAATTAATTAGAACCATGCATAAATTAGCGTTAAATAAATATATAAAATCATCAATCGGGAAATTTTTACCGATTGATGATGTTATTTATTTACTTATATATTTCCTTTCTGATAAATGAATTAGTACCGTGTATAAATTAGCCCTTGACTAAATAAATAACATCATCAATCGGGAAATTTCCCGATTGATGATTTTATTTATTTGGTTAACGCTAACTTATGCATGGTTTTAATTAATTTATCAGATAACGAAATATAGCAATGGAAAGCTAATAACATTGCGCTTCTATTGATACCCTTCATGATAAAAGTTGACTCGCAAAGTTTTAAATAGCGAAGAGTTGAAGTGAATATTAAGTTCATGCATATTTCTTCAGAGTCTCGTAATGGCATTTCTTTAGCGTGTTTTACTGTTTTTATTTGATAATATTATAGAACAAACATTTACGAAGATTACAGTATATCATATATACTGATAAACCAGCCTATATGATCCGTATATATATATATATGAATCCGAGCGGCCCTCCGACTTCGGCCCCTTGTGCGACGGGCCGATATTCCGTGCGCAGTCCAGGTATACAGTGGTCTATGATATTGGATATACTTATGTCTGTATTGAAGAGGTTTTTTTTTTTTTTTTTTTTTTTTACATTTGTGCCTATAGCGCCTGTAGGCAGTGGTGACTCAGGGCTCGGATGGCAGGCTCTGGAGGTTCACTTGAGGGTTCTGATGGTTGGTCCTCGCCCGTTGGTGGCGCAGGCAGGTTTCTTATAGTGACGCCTGTGAGGCTCATGCCGCCCCCCTGTGTCGGTAGAGTTGATAGGCAGGGCATGTGCGTGTTCTTAGGCCACTCGACGGTGCAGAAAGGTTTTGGGTTTCTTTGGGGATCGAACTCGGGTCACCGAGAACGCCAGTCGGAGACTCTAACCGCTCCGCTACTGCCTCCCTAGGAGTGTGGATAGGGATGTGTAAATCTATGTTGCTATTGGTTTAGGGTTCAAGTTTGTGACGCCGTCTCCCCCCAACATGGCCACCAATGGCCTTGCCTCTATACCACTCAGTGGGTATTGAACTAGTAGTGTGTATCAAGTGTATATTACGTTAAACTCAATAGTTTTGGACAGACTAAATTTGCCCGTGTCCGTGGATAGAATCTGATATATCAATCAATCATTGGGGGCATACGCCGGGGGGCGCGTCGCCTCGCCCACCCTACGACGCCACTCCCGGGGGTCACCACGCGCGAGTTCCCATGCAGGCTCCTTTCCCATACCAAGCAGCTCTCGACAAGAAACATCAACTTGCCCCAGCCACGAGCCTTGTGGGCGCCCCCTTGGCCTCCTCCACACCGGATTGTCTCTTACAGATACAACCCGATGGGAAGGATCGGTTTCAGGATAGCGTGCCACATGCCCATATAGCCGAAGTTGGCGCTGACGGACTATGCATGTAATAGGCCTCGATTCAGTCTCACGGTGCAATCGCTGATTTGACACGTAATCATCCCAGCGATACCCCATGATTCTGCGAAGACACTTATTACCAAAGGCATTCATTCGTCTCTTCAAGTCACTATTTAGTGTCCATGTCTCACAACCATAGAGTAAGACAGGGATCACAAGCGACTTGAAGATCCGGATCTTTGTCCTCCTGCACAGGTACCGACAAAGCCAAATACTCCCGCTGAGCGAGTCCATAACACCGTGGGCTATGCCAATCCGCCGTAAGGCTTCTTGACGTGACCCGCCGTCATTATGGACTGCGCTACCAAGGTATGTAAAACTTTCCAAGATCTCAATGTCCTCGCCACACGCATGAACAGACTGTACTGCTTATCTAGTAAGTCTCCAAACACCTGGACCTTGGTCTTGAGCCAGGAGACTCCCAAATCCCAAAAGGCTTTGCCTCCTCGTGCAGCGCCTCGAGAGCCATCACCAGGACCTCCAGCGACTCAGCAAGATTACTGCATCATCAGCAAAAACAAGATCATGATCTTGGTGTTGCCGGAAAAGGATGCTCCAACAAT
>JACEEZ010006826.1:471804-531207 GCA_016584305.1 Chionoecetes opilio
TCTCTCTCTCTCTCTCTCTCTCTCTCTCTCTCTCTCTCTCTCTCTCTCTCTCTCTCTCTCTCTCTCTCTCTCTCTCTCCTCTCTCTCTCTCTCCTCTCTCTCTCTCTTCTCTCTCTCTCTCTCTCTCTCTCTCTCTCTCTCTCTCATATACCCAACTATAATCAAATTCAATTCGACGACCACCAACACCACACCAACATTAACGCCCCCAAAAAACACAAGCTGGCCGAAGCAACGTGAAACAAAGATAAAGGGGGACAAAATCTGGCGAAATATTCTACTAAGCTCTGAAATTTCCTTCATAACTCAGGGGAAAGAAGGAAAAGTGGAAGGGAGGGGAAAAAACCTATATAGTTTGGCCTCCAAGTATCATGCCAGAATTAATGATGGTAATCTTGCTTGATGCAAAGGAACAAATTGATAAATAAAAGGAGTTAGGGAGGGAATGAAGGGATAGAGGGAGAAATAGAGAGAAGGAGAGGCAGGCAAGGGATGGAGGGACAGAAAGAATGATGGAGGGGAATAGAGATGGAATAGGAAGACAGGGATGAGGTAGGAATAAAGACAGAGGTGGAAAATGAGGGAAAGAAAGGGTGGGAAAGACATATATGGTGGGTGAAGAATGGAGAAGGGAAAGGAGGGAGAGGGAAGAGGATGAAGGAGATAGGAAGGAAAGGGGAGAAATAGAGAGGAAGAGGGAGAGAGGAAAGATAGAGGGAAAGGTTGTGTGAGGTTGTAGTTTGCTGCGAGGAAAATGGTCGATGATATGTGTGTATGTGTGTGTGTGTGTGTGTGTGTGTGTGTGTGTGTGTGTGTGTTGTGTGTGTGTGTGTGTGTGTGTGTGTGTGTGTGGTGTACAGAGACGCACGGGGGGGGGGGTGAACAATGCCCATCCATCGAATTTTTCTTACTTTAAATATATCTGAATACACAAGCAATCTGTTGGATTTTTTTTTTTTTTTTTTACGATCTGATCGCGTCACCTGACCGTGTACACCTACCTTGATCTGGTTGCGCTTATGCTTCTTTTAATGCCTTGGACAAGCATCTAAACATTACCAAAACTATTGTTTCAGTAGCACAAACAAGAAATAAGGCTCGAAAAAAGAATCACCTGATGGCGGAAAAATTTACCATCCAGTGGCTAGCGAGAAATCTGGCGGGGACTATACTGGCTGCAGGAAAACAAATTGGCCCTCTCCGAAAAATATATCCTGGGTGCGCTCCTGTGTGTGTGTGTGTGTGTGTGTGTGTGTGTATTCATCTTGTTGTATTAATCTAGTTGTATTTTACAGGGCCTGAGCAACGCTCGTATGGCCCCGTCTCCATATCAACATTTTTATCATTCATCCTTAGTGCTTAGTTTTGGCCGAAGCCAGCACCCCGGAGAGCAGGTCACAAGCCCCGGCTAACACCCGGTACCCATCCACTGCTGGGTGGACAGGGGCTCGGGTTTTAAGGAAACAGCTCATCTGTTTCCGCTCCGCCCGGGGATCGAACCCGGGACTTCTCGGTTGTGAATCGAGGCGTGCTTCCCCTACTCTACGGAGTACCCTAGTGTGTGTGTGTATTTTTTTAATTTTATTTATTTATTTTTTTATTTATTTTTTTACATCACAGGGAACTGGCCAAGGGCACAACAAAAATGGGTAACACAAAGCCCGCTTAGTTGCCAGTCCCTATAAAGAAGACAGTAAGAGAATGAAATAAAAACAAAGGGGTAGGCCAATTTAGTTCGGGAGGTGTCTTGTTACTCTTCTTTTGAAACGATTTAAGTCATAGGAAAGTGGAAAAATAGAAACAGGAAGAGAGTTCCAGAGTTTACCAGTGAAAGGGATGAAAGAGTAAAGATACTGATTAACTCTTGCATTAGGAAGATGGACAGAATAGGGATGGGAATGAGTAGAAAGTCTTGTGCAGCGAGGCCGCGGGAGTGGGGGAGGCATGCAGTTAGCAAGTTCAGAAGAGCAGTGAGCATGAAAATAACGGTAGAAGAGAGCAAGAGAAGCAACATTGCGGCGGTGATTCAAAGATTGAAGACAGTCAGTCAGAGGAGAGGAGTTGATGAGACGAAAAGCTTTTGACTCAACCCTGTTTAGGAGAGCTGTATGAGTGGATCCTCCCCAAACATGTGAGACATACTCCATACATGGGCGGATAAGGCCCCTGTAGAGAGCAAGCAATTGGGAGGGAGAAAAAAAAAGGACGCAGACGCCACAGCACACCTAACTTCTTAGAAGCTGTTTTAGCAAGAGATGAGATGTGAGATTTCCAGTTCAGACTTTTAGTAAAGGTTAGTCCTAGAATGTTCATTGTAGAAGAAGGAGACAGTTGAGTGTCATTGAAGAAGAGGGGATAGTTATCTGGTAGGTTTTGTCGAGTAGATAGGTGAAGAAATTGGGTTTTTGAGGCATTGAACAAAACAAGGTTTGCTTTGCCCCAATCAGAAATAATAGAAAGATCAGAAGTTAGGCGCTCGGTGGCATCTCTCCGTGAATCACTTAGTTCCTGTTGAGTTGGTCGTCTAATAAACGACGTTGAAAAATGCAGGGTAGAATCATCAGCGTAGGAGTGGATAGGGCTTTGAGTTAGACTTAGAAGATCATTAATGAATAATATAAAGAGTGTGGGTGATAGGACAGAACCCTGGGGAACACCACTATTGATAGATTTAGGAGAAGAACTATGTCCGTCTACAGTAGCTGCAATAGAACGGTTTGAAAGGAAACTTAAAATGAAGGTACGGAGAGAAGGATAGAAACCGAATGAGGGTAGTTTGGAAATTAAAGATTTGTGCCAGACTCTATCAAAAGCTTTTGATATGTCAAGGGCTAGAGCAAAAGTTTCACCGAAACCCCTAAAGGAGGATGACCAAGATTCAGTTAGGAAAGCTAGAAGATCGCCAGTAGATCGCCGTTTACGGAAACCGTACTGACGATCAGATAGAAGATTGTGAGCAGATAGATGCTTAAGAATCTTCTTATTAAGTATAGATTCAAAAACTTTAGAAAGGCAGGAAGTCAAAGCTATAGGACGATAGTTTGAAGGATTAGAACGGTCACCCTTCTTAGGAACAGGTTGGATGTGAGCAAACTTCCAGCAAGAAGGAAAGGTGGAAGTAGATAGACATAGACGGAAAAGTTTGACCAGGCAAGGTGCAAGCACAAAAGCACAGTTTTTGAGAACAATAGGAGGGACTCCGTCAGGACCGTAAGCCTTCCGAGGATCTAGGCCAGAAAGGGCAAAGAAAACATCATTACGAAGGATCTTAATGACAGGCATAATAAAGTCAGAGGGTGGAGGAGAAGGAGGAACAAGCCCTTCATCAGCCAGAGTGGAATTTTTAGCAAATGTTTGAGCGAAGAGTTCAGCTTTAGAAGTAGATGAGACAGCTGTGGAGCCATCTGGGTGAAGCATAGGAGGGAAAGATGCAGAAGAAAAATTGTTAGAGATGTTATTAGCTAGATGCCAGAAGTCACGAGAGGAATTTGATTCAGAAAGATTTTGACATTTTCTATGAATGAAAGAGTTTTTGGTAAGCTGAAGTAAAGATTTGGCATGATTACGGGCAGAAATATAAAGGGCATGAGTTTCAGGAGATGGATGCTCCACACAGTATGCACACACACACGAGTAGTGTGTCCTCCAATGGTAACCGGCCCCGCCGGATACCACTGGAGGAACGTCTGTGTGTATGTGGCGATGTACAGACTGAGGAACATGTTGTTGAAAATTGTCCTGTATCAAACAATATTAGGTAGACAGTAGGCTTAACTTGTTTAGGTGAGCTATTTAACGGTATATATAGCCATTATGAATGTTGTAAAATTATTCATGATATTTTGCACTTGTATGCGTAAGGTATGTGTGTCATGGATATCTCCTGGCACTGTTCGTGCACCGACAATTGATGTTGTTTTTGTTTTAATATAATTATGTGGACTGCAGATTGCATTATTTGTGTTGTTTATATTAGTACTAACAGTATGTATTGTTATAAGATTATGTGTTAATGTTAAGATTTATGTACACTGTGGTCAATAAATTATCTATCTATCTATCTATCTGTGTGTGTGTGTGTGTGTGTGTGTGTGTGTGTGTGTGTGTGTGTGTGTGTGTCTGTGTCTGTGTCTGTGTCTGTGCGTGTGTGTGTGTGTGTGTGTGTGTGCGTGCGTGCGTGCGTGCGTGCGTGCGTGCGTGCGTGCGTGCGTGTGTTCCTTCCTGCCCATAAGTATTAAATTTCCTCATTTCGCTCTATCAACAATCTCTCTCTCTCTCTCTCTCTCTCTCTCTCTCTCTCTCTCTCTCTCTCTCTCTCTCTCTCTCTCTCTCTCTCTCATTTTATTAATCTCTTTTATAGGTCACTTTTACCATATATTCACATTGATCAACTATATAATAGACGGGTGACCTTTTATCCCCTCTGCCCCTCCCTCACTTTGGGTTCTACTAAAGGCAGTCTTGTGGTCACTATTGCCTCCCTCGGTGCCATCTGGAAACGCTGGCCGAGCAGATAACGACGTAAATATTAGGTTCCGTATCACGTTTAGGACAGCCAATAAAAACAAACTTTGGAAAGGCACACGTATATATACGTTATATTCCTGATCTTTACTTTTTCTTATTCCTGTTTCTTGTTCCACTCTTTCTTCTTAATTCTTCTGGTTTGCTTCTTCTTGATCAGACTCCTTCTCCTATTTTGGAAACACACTTACACATTAATTCCTAACACTCCTCCTCTTCTTCCTACTTCCCTTTCTTCTTCCTCCTCCTCATTTTTTTTAAATACAACGTATACATATGAATTTTGACCCTCCTTCATAAATTTCTAGTATTTATTTTATTTATTAATTATCAATTTTTTTCTTCTTCCTCTTTCTTCTCATTTTCCTTTTCCAGTAGAACACAACTGCCTCACAACCCACAGAAGTTTGCATCACAACCGTGTATTTATTCACCCATGGTCTTGTCCACGCGAGCTGGCTCGCGATCACCAGTTTCACCCTCCCGGTGCGAGCTTGGAGCTCATTATTACTGATCTTTGAGTAATGCTGGGACTTCACACACCACACACACACATCCCCTTGCTCAAGAGGGACAGTAACCGCCCGAATTTGTCAGTGAAAAATCCCCGTGAGCAGTGAGGATTCGAACCGGCTACCATAGAATGGCAGGCCAGCACGCTAACAACTGGATCATCATGTGTGTGTGTGTGTGTGTGTGTGTGTGTGTGTGTGTGTGTGGTGTGTGTGTGTGTGTGTAGGACTTTTATCAGGTCGTATTACGGGATGCGGACAGAAAAGTGGTGGGAGGACTCCCGGAGAAGTGTTGTGGTCCTAACGTGGAAGGTGAAAAAATGATTTACTGGAAGGGGGAAGGGGAAAGGAAGAGGAAACAAGAATGTGTCGTACAGGAAACAAGAGGAAGGAGAGGGAGAAGGAAGAGCAACGCAGTGGTGAAGAGACTAGCATGTGTAGAAGGGAACGTGTGGAATAGACAAGGGTGTATATTTGTATGTATGTGTGTATGGGAGAGAAGGAGGGCACGTTTAATGGAATGGAAGGAAGTGGTTGTTCTGGTTCGAATAGAATGAGGGATGGGAGGGCGAGGAGTGAGCAAGGTGTAAGTAGGGTGGTGAGTGGGTGAGGGGTGATGTGTGGCCAAGTTGAGGAGGGAGAGAAGTGCATCTATTTTTCATCTCTATTTTCCATCCATTGAAGTTTGCACAAGTTTCCGACCAATACGACCACAAGAAATGTGTAGAAAAGGTTGGTGCGTCGGACGAGGGCAGATTGGAATGGGGAGACATCGCAATGGGATGAAGGTGGGGAAACGGGGGTGGGTGTTGGTGATGGAGAAGGGTGAGTGTTGCCGTGTTGGTGATGGGGATGTGGGTGCGGGAACGGGAATAGGTGTGATGTGGGTGCGGGAACGGGGATGGGTGTTGGTGGGTGGGATGTGGGTGCGGGAACGGGGATGGGTGTTGGATGGGTGGGATGTGGGTGCGGGAACGGGGATGGGTGTTGATGGGTGGGATGTGGGTGCGGGAACGGGGATGGGATGTTGGTGGGTGGGATGTGGGTGCGGGAACGGGGATGGGTGTTGGTGGGTGGGATGTGGGTGCGGGAACGGGGATGGGTGTTGGTGGTGGGATGTGGGTACGGGAACGGGGATGGGTGTTGGTGGTGGGATGTGGGTGCGGGAACGGGGATGGGTGTTGGTGGGTGGGATGTGGGTGCGGGAACGGGGATGGGTGTTGGTGGGTGGGATGTGGGTGCGGGAACGGGGATGGGTGTTGGTGGGTGGGATGTGGGTGCGGAAACGGGGATGGGTGTTGGTGGGTGGGATGTGGGTGCGGGAACGGGGATGGGTGTTGGTGGGTGGGTGTGTGGGTGCGCGGAACGGGGATGGGTGTTCGTGGGTGGGATGTGGGTGCGGGAACGGGGATGGGTGTTGGTGGGTGGGATGTGGGTGCGGGAACGGGGATGGGTGTTCGTGGGTGGGATGTGGGTGCGGGAACGGGGATGGGTGTTGGTGGGTGGGATGTGGGTGCGGGAACGGGGATGGGTGTTGGTGGGTGGGATGTGGGTGCGGGAACGGGATGGGTGTTGGTGGGTGGGATGTGGGTGCGGGAACGGGGATTGGTGTGTTGGTGGGTGGGATGTGGGTGCGGGAACGGGGATGGGTGTTGGTGGTGGGGATGTGGGTGCGGGAACGGGGATGGGTGTTGGTGGTGGGATGTGGGTGCGGGAACGGGTGGTTTGGTGGGTGGGATGTGGGTGCGGGAACGGGGATGGGTGTTGGTGGGTGGGATGTGGGTTGGGGGAACGGGGATGGGTGTTGGTGGTGGGGGGTGTGGGTGCGGGAAGGGGATGGGTGTTGGTGGTGGGATGTGGGTGCGGGAACGGGGATGGGTGTTGGTGGGTGGGATGTGGGTGCGGGAACGGGGATGGGTGTTGTGGGTGGGATGTGGGTGCGGGAACGGGGATGGGTGTTGGTGGTGGGGATGTGGGTGCGGGAACGGGGATGGGTGTTGGTGGGTGGGATGTGGGTGCGGGAACGGGGATGGGTGTTGGTGGGTGGGATGTGGGTGGGGAACGGGGATGGGTGTTGTGGGTGGGATGTGGGTGCGGGAACGGGGATGGGTGTTGGTGGGTGGGATGTGGGTGGGAGAACGGGGATGGGTGTTGGTGGGTGGGGATGTGGGGTGCAAGAACGGGGATGGGTGTTGGTGGGTGGGGATGTTGGGTGCGGGAACGGGGTTGGTGGGTGGGATGTGGGTGCGGGAACGGGGATGGGTGTTGGGTGGGTGGGGATGTGGGTGCGGGAGGGAGATGGGTGTTGGTGGGTGGGATGTGGGTGCGGGAACGGGGATGGGTGTTCGTGGGTGGGATGTGGGTGCGGGAACGGGGATGGGTGTTCGTGGGTGGGATGTGGGTGCGGGAACGGGGATGGGTGTTGGTGGGTGGGAATGTGGGTGCGGGAACGGGGATGGGTGTTCGTGGGTGGATGTGGGTGCGGGAACGGGGATGGGTGTTGGTGGGTGGGATGTGGGTGCGGGAACGGGGATGGGTGTTCGTGGGGTGGGATGTGGGTGGCGGGAACGGGGATGGGTGTTGGGTGGGTGGGGATTGGTGGTGGGTGCGGGAACGGGGATGGGTGTTGGTGGTGGGGATGTGGATGGGGGAACGGGGATGGGTGTTCGTGGGTGGGATGTGGGTGCGGGAACGGGGATGGGTGTTGGGGGTGGGATGTTGGGTGCGGGAACGGGGATGGGTGTTCGTGGGTGGGATGTGGGTGCGGGAACGGGGATGGGTGTTGGTGGGTGGGATGTGGGTCGGGAACGGTGATGGTGTTGGTGGGTGGGATGTGGGTGCGGGAACGGGGATGGGTGTTGGTGGGTGGGATGTGGGTGCGGGAACGGGGATGGGTGTCGTGGGTGGGATGTGGGTGCGGGAACGGGGATGGTGTTGGTGGGTGGGATGTGGGTGCGGGAACGGGGATGGGTGTTGGTGGGTGGGATGTGGGTGCGGGAACGGGGATGGGTGTTGGTGGGTGGGATGTGGGTGCGGGAACGGGGATGGTGTTGTTGTGTGGGTGGGGGATTGTGGGGTTGCGGGAACGGGATGGGTGTGGTGGTGGGGTGGGTGCGGGAACGGGGATGTGTGGTGGTGGGATGTGGGTGCGGGAACGGGGATGGGTGTTGGTGGTGGGGATGTGGGTGCGGGAACGGGGATGGGTGTTCGTGGGTGGGATGTGGTTGGGGGAACGGGGATGGGTGTTGGCGGGTGGGATGTGAGTGCGGGAACGGGGATGGGTGTTGGTGGGTGGGATGTGGGTGCGGGAACGGGGATGGGTGTTGGTGGGGGATGTGGGTGCGGGAACGGGGATGGGTGTTGTGGGTGGGATGTGGGTGCGGGAACGGGGATGGGTGTTCGTGGGTGGGATGTGGGTGCGGGAACGGGGATGGGTGTTCGTGGGTGGGATGTGGGTGCGGGAACGGGATGGGTGTTCGTGGGTGGGATGTGGGTGCGGGAACGGGATGGGTGTTGGTGTGGATGTGGGTGCGGGAACGGGGATGGGTGTTCGTGGGTGGGATGTGGGTGGGAGAACGGGGTGTTGGTGGTGGGATGTGGGTGCGGGAACGGGGATGGGTGTTGGGGTGGGATGTGGGTGCGGAACGGGATGGGTGTTGGTGGTGGGATGTGGGTGCGGGAACGGGGATGGGTGTTGTGGTGGGATGTGGGTGGGGAACGGGGTGGTGTTGTGGGTGGGATGTGGGTGGGGAAAAGGGATGGGTGTTGGGGTGGGATGTGGGTGCGGGAACGGGGATGGGTGTTGTGGGGGATGTGGTGGAACGGGGTGGGTGTTGCTGGGAATGCGGGAAGGGATGGGTGTTCGTGGGTGGGATGTGGGTGCGGGAACGGGTGTTGGTGGGTGGGATGTGGGTGCGGGAACGGGGATAAAAACATAAGAAAATAAGGAAGCAACAAGAGGCCATGTCGAGACTTACACGTGGTAGTTCCTGTAAATGGGATGATGTTTGTGGTGGGGAAGCGGGGGTGGGTGTTGGTGGTGAGAAAACGGGAATCGGTGTTGATGTGGGTGGGGAAGCGGGGATGGGTGCTGGTGGTGAGGATGTGGGTGGATGTTAATGATGGAGTAGGGCGAATAATAGCAGATTATTGACTCTCTCTCTCTCTCTCTCTCTCTCTCTCTCTCTCTCTCTCTCTCTCTCTCTCTCTCTCTCTCTCTCTCTCTCTCTCTCTCTCTCTCTCTCTCTCTCTCTCGGTGAAACACCTCCTGCGACGTCATCAGAAATATTTGCTAGACTAGGCTAGAACGATGCAGATTTTTTTCCAGCGCTTTTTACAAAAGTCGTGTTTTTACGGAAATAAGGCGTGGAAATCAATTATTATTTTTGGGGAAATAGGTGTTTTGAATGAACATTCAACATATCTATGCAAAGAAAAAATGGGTCTGGACGATTACTTTAAGGTAAGCAAAAATTAGACCCCCAATTGTGTAGGGAATTCTGGTCTTATAAAAATGTAACCAAAAAAATGCCTGAGTGCCCTTGTCGTCTTGCTTTACCGATAGGTATCATTATTAACATACCAGATGTAGTAAAACAGAGAGGGGAGTGATGGCAACATGGGGACGGGGCGCATTTTAAGGGGAAACTCCGGAGAGTCCCTTATTTGTTGATGGATTTCAACGAAACTTTCAGGGAAATTTATTTACAGTCTTAGATATGTATAGAAAGTGTATCGGCCAATATGCGATCTTTTTCTTTTTTTTGGCGTATATTTAATCGAATAGATCTGATACAAATGTTCAAAATTTGATGTACGTTAGTGAGTTCAATATTTATCATATATATTACATATATATATATATATATATATATATATATATATATATATATATATTATATATTATATATATAAAACATATATATATATATATATATTTATCATATATGCAACATTCTGACAGATTTATCATAAAAGTTTCATGTCTGACGTCATAAGTATGTTTTTGAAAATGCTAAAAAAACTTGAGTTAATAAGATAAAATGGAATGCAGATCTCTTACTTTTCCCAAACAAGAATTCTTTCTTAATAGACTTTTAGAGTAGTATTTTGTGATCAAAATACTTTTTACAAAATCAAATTATTATTTAAATTAAAGGAGGTATATTGCTGTGATGTTAAGGAAACACTTCGAAACGCCGCTAAAGTTTGAGTTACTTAAATCATTCTTCAGAATTTAATATTTTTTGCTCGATTTTTACTTCCTCGTCTTTCTTCTCTCATTTGAAGGGAAGATATTGCTATATTGTGTAGAAAACGTGCTTAAATAAGGACTAGGTTTTGGGTCTGTTACATCTTCTTCGTATATTTACATAATATTAGGCATATCTAGCTAATGCTGTCCCCCACTGCAGAGCGTGCAGGACTATCATGTGTTCATATGCTGTAGGCATGACATGCAACACATCATTAAGACAGAGTGATGTGTATCACGTGTGTGAGCAATCTTCTCGTTCATGTTATCACAAACTGTTGGCAAATTTCAAGCAAATCTTAACCCCTCAATCGTTACAGCTTAAGTGTGTCAGTGAATGTGCCCAGCATGACATTGAAAATATTAGAGATGATGTATTCACGGTTATAAACAAAGTCTTTACGTGGAAGTTGATAACATACTTGTAAAGCTGGTTATGTGCGAAATGCACAGAAGCGAATCTATAACCTATATGAGGTCTAAGATTTGCCTGACAATATTTGCCACCACCGGACAAAGAGATTAGTTATGATGTTTCATGAAAGAATAGAAACATATACCTTTACTTTTGCGGCATTAGTACAACGAAGACTACACAGGTACGTGAAGGGGGGTCTAACATTCTGTTGAAAACTTCCCCTAAACACCGAACCAAAGCAGGCCGGGTCTGCCCTTGTGAAGATCGCTACTAGGCCATTATATCCACGACATGACTGATGATGATGAATGATATCATGCAGACCACTAAGCTTTTTGTCGTGGGAAATACTCTACAGAGAAATTTTTCTACTGTAGCAGAGAGGTGAATATAGAGTTATTCAAGAGTCACTGCTACTCTATATACTGCAACTCGCTGTGGTCGCGGTTCAAAGTTGCCACTCTGAACCGCCTTAAAGCAATCGTCCAGACCATTTCATCACTCCTGATTTGATGTAGTTAGAGTATAGCCATTATAGAGTGTATCAACAATATGTTGTCACTTTTTGCATCCAGTCAGCCGTTTTTTAATGATCCGCAATCAAAATCTGTAAATTCCCCGAGCTTCGAAAACGCTGCTGGCAACTGGCAGACGATGCGCCACGGCTCGGTGACGTAAGAGGAGGAAGGCTCCTCTTCCCGCGCTGATCAGAAGCACGTAAACACAAGAGATAAATATAGTACTTGAAGATTTTTGGGTGTTTTTGATAAAAAAAAAAAATTGCGATATCTCACATGCATGCATCCTTTATGGGTGCAGCAAGACTGCTATGCCTTTCGAGAAAAGTTTGCACACGTTTCCGACTGATACGACAACGTTAAATGTGTTGAAAAGATTAGTGCGGCGGACTAGGGCAGATTGGAACGGGAAGTTGAAATTGGCAAGGATTTGTAGTGATACACTCACCACACACACACACACACACACACACACACACACACACACACACACACACACACACACACACCACACACACACACACACTCACCACACACACTCACCACACACTCACACACACACTCACCGGATACTGTTGTGTTACCACCATCACTATCACCAATTGTTGTGTGTAAGGGGGTTGTTGTGTGTAAGGGGTTGTTGTGTGTAAGGGGGGGTTGTGTGTAAGGGGGTTGTTGTGTGTAAGGGGTTGTGTGTGTAAGGGGTTGTTGTGTGTAAGGGGTTGTTGTGTGTAAGGGGTTGTTGTGTGTAAGGGGTTGTTGTGTGTAAGGGGTTGTTGTGTGTAAGGGGTTGTTGTGTGTAAGGGGTTGTTGTGTGTAAGGGGTTGTGTGGGTCACCACCCTATGCGGACGCCGTCCCCATGCGGCCGCCCGTACGATCCACATATATAGAAGGCAGTCGCACTGAGCAAACTATTGTTATACTTATATGTTTATTGTACGTTATGTTTAATATATATAACTATATGTCAAACCGCGGCCGCATTGGGGATACACCGTTGTGTGTAAGGGGTTGTAGTGTGTAAGGGTTTGTTGTGTGTAAGGGGTTGTTGTGTGTAAGGGTTTGTTGTGTGTAAGGGGTTGTTGTGTGTAAGGGGTTGTTGTGTGTAAGGGGTTGTTGTGTGTAAGGGGTTGTTGTGTGTAAGGGATTGTTGTGTGTAAGGGGGTTTTGTGTGTAAGGGGTTGTTGTGTGTAAGGGGGTTGTTGTGTTTAAGGGGGTTGTTGTGTGTAAGGGGTTGTTGTTGCCGCTAACATCTGTTCGTCCGCCTCGTATTCTGGTCTGAGGTTCGTTTTCCTCATAGTATACGCGAGCAGCGTCCTTTATTTCGGTCTCAGATTGAGCATCGTACTCTAGATCTGTCACAGCGACAGATTCACTGTCTGACACCGAAGTACAATCGCTCATCATAACATTTGCCGACAGGTGTCAGACAGATGTTTACATTGGAGCGTTCCTCCTCTGACGTCATCAATAACATTCTTAGCCCTGTTGGAAGGAAGATTTGTTTTTCGCGCGCTATTTACAAAAGTCGTGTTTTTACGGAAATAAGGCCTGGAAATCAATTATTTTTGGTGGATTTGGTGTTTTGAATGTGTATTCAACATAATTAGGCAACAAAAAAATGGGTCTGGACGATTACTTTAAGGTCTGTCACAATGACATCCTTAAGAGGCCTCTGGGGCTGCCTAGGTGGTGCAGCTCGTCTCTGGCTTTCGCTAGGAACGGGGTGAACAATCTAGATGTGATCCGTCGACACTCTGTGTTCAGCTTAAGGAGTAGGGTGGAGCTCTCTACGAACTCCATCACCTCCGTCAGGCAGAGCTCGGCCTATGTATATGGACCTATGCAACAGCGTATGCATGTATGTATAGTTGTATACCCTAAGATAGTACTATATGCACTTTGGTACTATGTTCCCTAATGTGCCTATATTATGTATTTTTTTTGCTCTAGTACTTAAGTTAACTCTTTGTCTTGTTGTTGCTGCTTTTTTTGCCTGTATGCCTTCGGGCGATAATAAAATCAGTATTATTATCATTATTATTATAATCTTCTCACACTCACTGCATTGCACGACCAAAAACACATTTCTCGTATCTTGTGTGCAGTGAGTTTACCATCACAATCATAACACTTGCCTATATACTTCACTAAGTTTTCAAATCTTTAGGTTTTGAGGACTACTAGCCCCACACTCTCATCCTCTGTTGTTCTAGCATGATGTAATAGTAATTTTCTTATTTATAATGGCCTCTTCACAGCCTATCTGATGACTTGGTCCCGCGTTGGGGTTGTATCAACAGGTGTGGTGGTTGATGAACCTTCACCACCACCACCACCACTGTCCTTCAATAGCTCAGGTTTTGCCCTGTATAGAGCTCTTCGTCGAGCCTTCAAAAGCTCTTTACGCTTACTGCGAGGCATGATAATTAAAATAAAGAGCTAGAAAACACGGCAGCAGCAAGGAAGAAATCAAAAGGTGACTGCGTACCTTTGACTATCTACCGTACACTACCGCTCACGGACCACGGTCTCAGCGGCTACTCCTGTCTGCTTGCTAGGAGAGAGTAGAGCAAGTGTCGTAAAGCAAAATGCATAACAAACGTATTAAAAACAAGCCAAAATTGACGATATGAAGGTAAACAACAGAGTATCAGAATATCAGCTGACTGCGAGGTCAGACATTTAACTGCGACAGGCCATTTAAATGCGCCATGCGTCTGACAACGGCGCAAGTTTGCGTGACGTCACAAAGGACACTCTTATCTTTGCTATGACGCATTTTCAGTATTCTTCATTGTTTGACCTCCCCCCCTCCCCCGGGAGTCTCCCATTAACCAACTGAACACCGCTACCGCACTCCGATCAAGTGTGGATGTTTCTGTATTTTTAATTGACTTAATTGAGCGAAAAAAATAAAATATGAAAGAACTTGATCCAGGGAAAATCTACAGTAACATTTTGAGAACTCTGAACTAATACCGTAAACCCATTTTTTTCTCCTGCTTTAGCTTTGTTTCAGAGTTTCCCTTTGTTATTCCGAGTGGTAAATAACCGGAAGAGAAGGAAAAAAAAAACGAGGAAGACGAGTAAAAACAAGAGGATAAGGAAGGAGTCACTTTTTATCAGCGTGTGTAACGAGCCGTTGATAAAAGACAGACACAAAGGCAAAATACGAATCCAGGGAGAATTGAATGTCTAAAATTATGGACTTAATATAAGTGAAAAGGACGAAGAGGACTGTAGGGAGGAAGGGGTTGTGGTGAATGAGTGTTTTGGAAGAGAGAGAGAGAGAGAGAGAGAGAGAGAGAGAGAGAGAGAGAGAGAGAGAGAGAGAGAGAGAGAGAGAGAGAGAGAGAGAGAGAGAGAGAAAAAAAAAAAAGAGGTATAAAGAGAGCTTCTAATCACAGGCGTCACTATACAAATCCTGCCTGCGCCACCACGGGCGAGGGCCAACCATCACAGCCCTCAAATGAACCTCCAGGGCCTACCATCACAGCCCTGGAAGTCACTCCCTACAGGCGCTATAGGCAGAACAAAATAATAAATAAAAATAAAAATAAAAAAGGCCTCGGTTCAGTCTCACGCTGATTTGACTCGTAATCATCCCAGTGATACCGCAGGACTTCTTGACGTGACCCGCCATCATTATGGACTGCGCTACCGAGCTATGTAACACTTTCCAAGATCTCAATGTCCTCACCGCACGCATGAATTAACAGACTACTGTTTCATCCAGTAAGCCTCCAAACACCTGGACCTTGGTCTTGAGCCAGGAGACCTCAAGTCCCAAAGGCTTTGGTGTGCTTCCTCGTGCAGCGCTTCGAGAGCCATCACCAGAACCTCCAGCGACTCAGCAAAGATTACTGCATCATCGGCAAAATCAAGATCAGTGATCTTGGTGTTGCCGAGGGATGCTCCATAATCACTTTGATATACAACTTTGCCCAATACCCAGTCCATACAAGTGTTGAAAAGTGATGGGGCAAGGACGCACCCTTGCCTCACTCCTGTATTCACAGGAAAGAAGATGAATATACCTCCCCGACACTTCATATATACTACGAACAATACATTTTAATTTAGTATTATATAGAGAGGCCTTAAGAAACACAAGGGCCTATCGACCAAAATGGCGGATCTGAGTGACATGCACCAGCTTGTAGAAGAAACTCAACAATACGTATTTCTTGTCTAAGATATGAATGATATTGGCCCAAACCATAAGGGTGAGAGTCCTATCTTTAAACCTGGTATTCCCGACGTTAGTAGGCCCTCGCACTGCACCTCCCTGGGCTCTTTGCAGCCAGTGACAAGGGCCTACAGTCTGCCAATCACAGCGCCGCGCTGAGCCGAGCCCTCGGACTCGGCCAATCAGCGCGCGGCACGGGCTGCTGCACACACATCTTCCGTCTTTCACACCTTCCACCACGCACACGTACTTCCAACCTTCGCCAGCTCACTCATGGCTCGCATCGAGTAACTCATTATCATTATGAACTACCTACTATTTCGTAATGGCTGACTCTGGTGAATCTAGTGACATCGAACGTGGCGCTAAGTGTGGATGTATGACTCAAGTGCTGCCGACAAGGTGCAAAAACATTCTCTCTTTCTCTCTCTCTCATAGCCAGTGTTTTATGGGAAATTGCTGAATATAATAAGCAGAATGAATACATAACACGCTTTGTTCGTGCTATTCCCGTTCAAAGATCAGGCGTGGAAGCTGCCCGCCAGTCATGGCGCAGTGTAACCTGTGAAATGCATTTATTTTAGATTTTTTGATTTTATGACTTACAAGAAAGGAATTATATATATATATATATATATATATATATATATATATATATATATATATATATATATATATATATATATATATATATATATAATACTACTGCATAACGAGCCGGCCTATAATTGCCTATTTAAGTCAACAATGAAGCTTGGAAAGATAAGATAGTTGCATTCTAACAAGACAATTTGCACGAAACAAAATCGAGGTTCTTGACGCTACAAAGACCGGTGCAGAATGGGTGTGAATGAGGCGGCGGACAGTGTGGTCTGTGGTAATCTGCTAAATTTGTAGATGTGCTGTGTAGGAAATGCGCAGTTATAGACCACTGTATACCTGGACTGCGCACGGAATATCGGCCTGTCGCGCAAGGGCCTGAAGTCGGAGGGCCGCTCGGATTCATATATTTATATACGGATCATATAGACTGGTTTATCAGTATATATGATATACTGTAATCTTCGTAAATGTTTGTTCTATAATATTATCAAATAAAAAACATTAAAACACGGTAAAGAAATGCCATTACGAGACTATGAAGAAATATGAACATGAACTTCAACTCTTCGCCATTTAAAACTTTGCGAGTCAACTTTTATCATGCAGGGTATCAATAGAAGCGCAATTTTATTAGCTTTCCATTGCTATATTTCGTTATCTGATAAATGAATTAGAACCATGCATAAATTAGCGTTAACTAAATAAATAACATCATCAATCGGGAAAATTACCCGATTAATGATTGTATTTATTTATTTAACGCTAATTTATGCATGGTTCTAATTAATTTATCAGATAACGAAATACATCAATGGAAAGCTAATAAAATTGCGCTTTTATTGATACCCTTCATGATAAAAGTTGACACGCAAAGTTTTAAATGGCGAAGAGTTAAGTGAATATTAAGTTCATGCATATTTCTTCATAGTCTCGTAATGGCATTTCTTTACCGTTATTTACTGTTTTTTATTTGATAATATTATAGAACAAGCATTTACGAAGATTACAGTATACCATATATACTGATAAACCAGTCTATATGATAGTCCATAGACCACTATATCTCCTTGTCGGGCGCCCCGCAGGCCCCTATGCAGCCCCGCAATTCAAAACATTGTCGCGTGAACAGTCCAGGTATACAGTGGTCTATGGCGCAGTATACATGGTGTAGGAAATGTGGCGCGCCCGCACACAGACGGCTCAGCATCGGGAGAGGAAGGTCTTCTATACCCACCTCTCCATGGCATCACAGAGAAGTGCTCCACGGAAACGCCTCAACCTCTCCTCCCCGGAGGATGAGGGTGGCTCGTGGGAGAGAAGAGCGAAGCGGCGCCGTGAGACTTCACCGCCCCAACCTCCTCCTCAGTACCGGCAGTATCGCCTCCTACACCATCAGGAGGCGAATGACTTTCAGGCAGTAAAATGCCTGATGAGGTCTTACCCTGCACTCTCCGTCAGGGTCACGGGATCCTCGAGGTCTGGGTTTAGACTCCAACCTCAGGACGAGGAGTCTGCTTTCCTTCTCGCACGCCTTGCGAGGGAGGAACAGTTGGGCATCACCCTTGATGAGGTTCTGTCTGAGGCTCGGGGTGTCGTTTTGCGATACCCATTGAGCTTCGGCATGGAGCCCATCTTGGACGATCCACGTGTCGCCTTCGCCAGAAGGTGTACTTATAGCGTGGGTCACGGCCGCAGAGAACCGACGCGTCAGGTTCAAGTGACTTTCAGGGGGTCCCTCCCGAACTAATTTGATCTAGGTGCCTGGGGTGTTTACTCAGTGAGGAGTTTCATCCCGGAACCTCTGCGGTGCTTCAAGTGTCAGGCCTTCGGGCATGTCCAGAAGTACTGCAGGCGCTCGGAGCTCTGTGGCATTTGCAGTGGCAAACATCCCACTTCTCAGTGCGTTGACGCTTTGAAGTCTGGTGAGAACCGCCCTGGCCGATACCCTAACTGTGGTAAGGGTCACCATGTGTGGTCCAAGTTCTGCCCTGAGCGACTGAGGAGGCTTCCTCCTCTTTGCTCGGGGCGGAGCGTGAACCGCCAAGAGTATTGTGACACCCGACCCTTACCAGCAGTACCTGCACATACACAGGTAAGCCGCCGCGCTCTAGGCCAGCGCGAGGCTGCTCCATCACTGACATCTGCCACTGCACCCACGGAACCACCCAAGAAGAGAAGGAGGAGGAGGAAGAGGTCAACGGCTACTTCCACGGCTGCTTGTCAGACATCAAGCACCGACACTGCTGAGGTCTCTGTCCAGACAGAGCCGCCGACACGGACACCAGTAGCAGACGCTGCCTGCAAGGCCAAGACTGCGACACCATACCTCCACGATGAGGGACGGGCGGTGACGCTCCCGGTCAGTTACCTTCGAGATCTACTGAACATGTGCGACCGGCAGTGCAAGGTAGAAGACATCGAAGACGAACGTTTGCTTCACATATCACCTTGGAAGGGTGCAATGGAACGGATCCTGAAGCAGAACTTCACCCTGCAGCAAGCCATTGTGACTCGGCAAATGACACCACACGAGTTGGCTAAATACCAACACATTGGGAAAAATGAAGAATCACCTATGGTCCGCCATCCGGCAAAGGGCCCATGTCACCTGTAAGGTGATGAATCTATACAACAACAACAACAGTGGCGCGCCCCCGTCTGTGGAGGGACGCGGCCGGTGGGACACGGAGTACAGAGGTGCTCTTAACGGGTCCGCGACGAAGGCTTCTCAAGGACTTAGCTCAGAAGAAAGATAAAATATTACAAACATTGTATACAGTCTTCATCGTTGATCAAAGTGATTGCTTTGCAGCTTACTGCACCGATATATCAATAACATAGCATATCATTATTACATGTGGTGGCCGCTAAACCCTGCATGTTGGCACACCTGTTACCTTCCACCACCACCACCACCTCCCTTCCTCTCTCATGTCACCTCCTTTAAATACAAAAGTTTAGGCTTCATGGCCATAAAACTGGGCCACGCACACACCACCATCACTCACCCTTAACCTGCGCCGCTGTGGCATATCCACGACGCGGCAGAACACCAGGAGCTGATCACCAAACACCGGAGTAGCGACCGCCGCACACTCACCTCCCGTGTTCTTTCCACTACTGCATCCATGAACCAAAATTTACGCGCAAAAATCACATCGGGAAAAAAACATTGAAAAAAAGTATGCTTGACTTCTCTTGTAATCTTGTTTTGACGATAAACATCGTATAACACACCAGCTGTAGTGCAACAGCGAGAGGGAGAAAGGCAACATGCGGGCGAGGCAAGGGAGATGTGGCGGCAGGGACAGGTCAGCCACCACACAATTGAACAATCGCGTCACCTCACCTTAGCCTCCAGCAGCGTCCTTACTGAGCCTCGTCCACCAGTCAGGTCACGATAGTCTTGTAACAAACACTTTACGCCTCACTGCCGCGCCGCAACACTCACTACGCCTCACCGGCCACATATGAATCAGGAACGCGTCTGTGCTCGATGAATGTAACGCGACTTAGCAACAAGGCGACGGCGTGGCTGTTTGGTGATTGGTGGTGACGTCACTGGAGTCGAGGAGAGTTACGGTGTGTCATTGGCTAAAAACGTCTCGAACCAATTGTTTGAGCGATTCGGTGCTTCAGTGGAAGCTACGACGCGATGGAGGGAAAAAAAGGTTAGTCTGTTCCCACATGAACAATTTAACAATTAAAACACATTAAAAAGCGAAATACATGTTTCTCATCACTGCAACAGTTCCATGAAATCAAACAGCGAGTAGATCTTTCACTACAACGAAACGAAGCAGAAGTTTCGAAGACAATTAATATCAGTGACATCAAAAGTCTGGCGTTTAAAAGTCTAGTAGATGCCAGAAATCACCGAGCCACAGTTATCACTCGGCATCGGACTGATGTTACTGGTAATGTTGGCAGCGTCTTCACATTATATCGGATTTAGGGCAACGTGTCTCCTCGTGTTCAATCGTGCCTCTGAACGTTGTATTAGGTGTTGGGGCAGAGAGGATGGATAAATCATTATGTAACTTAGGTAATAGTGTGAATAACAGAGAGAGAGAGAAGGATGAAGCGGGGAAAGAGGTGGAGGGAAGGAAGTGAAACGAAACAAACATACACCACGAGAAAGATGAGGTCTGCGTTCGTGTAAATGGTGGTGGTAGCGATTTCCGATGGTAGTCGGGCCAGAACCAAGGTGAAGGAGGGAGGGACCATCAGCTGGGACAGACCGCTGTGGTACTGCTTCACACAGTCACTGCCACAGACAATACTAAACCTCAGAAATCAGATCAGCACCGTGGAGGAAGCGCTTATCAGACTGGGCCGCGACCACCTGCACCCACAGAATGTTACGAAGGCCAGCCTGGCGGGAGGAAGACCGTGATATACTGTCCCTAGTACCTAGGCAACACATGAGCAACACTGTCAACACCACGAAGCACTAAGGGGACGCAGGCAGGTACTTGGCATTGCTTGCCCGTCACCGCCTCTCACACCTGCCTGCCTGTGCACCAGTGAGGACGCTCGCTTCCCGGAACACGGTAATGAATGCGTCTCTCCATTATTGTGTTGAAGGAGTTCCGATGATTTGCGTAAGACTGAAGAGCGTTGTGATTTGGCTTCCTGATCCATCTATTTCCATTATTATGGGAAGCGACTGATGGCAAAGAGGTTTTGATGGGGAACAGAGTACACACAAACACACACACACACACACACACACACACACACACACACACACACACACACACACACACACACACACACCACAACACAAACACAAATGATACCAATAATCGAAGAGAAAGATATTAAAAACCTCATTGCTAATTCCACATGCATTATTTTTTGACGTGGAATCAATTCTGATGTAACGAGTAACGATATAAAAAAAACCTATATGATGCAGCATTCATCCCGCAGATCATCCCAGACAATAGAGTGGCCCAAAAATCCCCACGCGTCCCTCATCGAGGCAATAAGCCCCACTGATTAAACAAGCCAGGCACTAATGTACACGCTGATCCGTGTGTGTGTGTGTGTGTGGTGTGTGGTGCGTGCGTGCGTGTGCGTGCGTGCGTGCGTGCGTGCGTGCGTGCGTGCGTGCGTGCGTGTGTGTGTCAGTGTGTGCTTCCTGAACCCCGAGTCAACATGGTGGACGGGACATTCGGGACAAGGACGGGTGGTGGTAGCTCTGTACAAACCCCAAGACAGCTTTTTGACTCCCTGCCACGCCATTCCCCAAGTGTTGACACAGAAAACCAGGTTGCTAACACCCGCTGCCCTACCGCTACCCTCCTATGCTGTGAACATTTTAACCATCATAATATTGGCTGAGTCACGTATTTTATACTAAGACACTTTGGAAAGACAGAAATTATTTAATGCTACAGTATAAACATGTAAATCAAAATTAATACACGAGTGGAATTATCTGATAAACCGTAAGAATTAATATATTGCTAAAAACACATAATGTCCTGTGCGTTTGTTCTTACTAAGGAGAGACAAGCACATTTCATCCCCAGCAACAACCATATTCATGATGTTAATAATGTAAAGCTTCCTTCAGGAACTCGCGGTCAAGTTCTACGCAACAATACAGTGGTGAAAATAAAACGAGTGAGTCTGGCTTTAATGCTGTGCAGGAAATATACTTTTTTTTTACGTTTTTTTTTTTTTTTTTTTTGGCACAACAATTTTTCTTGAATGCGTCCTGATGTCAATTTCACAACTATAATGTCACTATTGCCGGGATGTGAAAGCATGACACTAGATATGAGGCACATCAATGTAGCTTATTGTGTTCTGCCGCCAGAAGTGTGGCGACAACTACTCATCATCTCTCAACCGTCGTGGCGCCAAATATTGCCTGTCATAACATCACAAACTAAAGTACCTGCGCGGCCAACACCAGAAAATGCTCATCACTGAAAAATACAATGTAGAAAAAAGTGTATGAGATTTACATATATTTAGTGCATCAGTTATCGTGAGACGTGTACGTAGGTAACTTTGGAAACAGCAACTTCGGTGGTTTGTAGCAGTGGTAATGGTAGTAGTAGTAATGGTAGAAGTTGTACTGGTTAAAGTGGTAATAATAATAATAATAATAACAATATTATTATTATTATTATATTATTATTAGTAGTAGTAGTTAGTAGTAGTAGTAGTAGTAGTAGTTCTAGTAAAATAAGTAGTAATAGTAGTAGTAGTAGTAGTTCTAGAAGAAGTAGAAGAAGTAGTAGTAGTAGTAGTAGAGTAGTAGAGTAGAGTAGTAGTAGTAGTAGTAGTAGTAGTAAGTAGTAGTAGTAGTAGTAGTAGTAGTAGTAGTAGTGCAACATCTACACCAACAACCAGTCAATATCGCAATGATACAAATGTTAAAATCAAAATAAGTAAACAACGACAGATACAGTGAAAACATTGTGAAAAATTGCATCATACTCAACATTAGAATTTAAGTTGAAGACTATCGCTCTACTCTTCCTAGACGAGACTGCACGGCCTGGATAGCACCCATTCACGCCCCCCCCTCAACACACCTACCAACCTCAACCTACCCCAAACACAACACAACACAGCACAACACAACACAGCACAACACACACAGTCCCACACACACACGTTCCTGCGTGTATATATACATATATCTCATATTAATGAAAATGTAGATATGGAGACGGGGCCATACGAGTGTAGCTCAGGCCCTGTAAAGTACAACTCGATGAATACACACACACAGTGTATACCAAAGTCACTGAAGTACACCATTACAGATACAGTATATAATGATAACCAGATTTGTAAAGAACTGTATTGAAGTGTTAAAAGTATTAATGCAGTGACTATGGCATGGTGGTGTGTGGCAATGAGGAGGTTGTTGTGAGGGAGTCCGTGCCCTCACGCCTCCAGGGACTCAGGGCAGAGAAGGAGTCCGTGCCCTCACGCCTCCAGGGACTCAGGGCAGAGAAGGAGTCCGTGCCCTCACGCCTCCAGGGACTCACGGCAGAGAAGGAGTCCGTGCCCTCACGCCTCCAGGGACTCAGGGCAGAGAAGGAGTCCGTGCCCTCACGCCTCCAGGGACTCAGGGCAGAGAAGGAGTCCGTGCCCTCACGCCTCCAAGGACTCACGGCAGAGAAGGAGTCCGTGCCCTCACGCCTCCATGACTCAGGGCAGAGAAGGAGTCCGTTGGCCTCAACGCTCCAGTACTTCGGCAGAAGAGTCCGTGCCCTCACGCCTCCATTTAACAAGCCAGGAAGGAGTCCGTGCCCTCACGCCTCAGGATAGGCAGAGAAGAGGTTTGTTGTCGTCACGTTCTCCTACTGTTGCCGCAGGCTGGTCGCAAGAAGCATTCATCACTGTCACGGGTTGGCAAAGGTGAATGTATTCACGGTACGCCTGAACCTCCAGTGCCCACGTGGTAGAGCCGCCCCCACTGCCGTGGCAGCGGAAGGCCGTACGCACCCCCTCCCGTGGCTGTAGAAGGCACGACCGTCACCCCACCGAACTGGTCCGTCGAGGCCTGTGTAATTCTGCTCAGGGACCTCCTCAGCGATGATCCTCTCGGACTCTGATCGAGTCCTTGTCCTGATTGAAGTCTCTAACCTCTCGCTCGAAGTCCCATTTGAGGGTAACCTCTCGCTTGAGGTAATTATTGAGGACAATTCCTCTCGGTCGAAGCCCCTCCTGATGGTAACCTCTCGCTCGAAGTCCCATTTGAGGGTAACCTCTCGCTCGAGGTAATTCTTGAGGGCAGCCTCTCGATCGAAGCCCCTCCTGATGGTAACCTCTCGCTCGAAGTCCCATTTGAGGGTAAATTCTCGATCGAGGTAATTCTTGAGGGCAGCCTCTCGATCGAAGTCCCATTTGAGGGTAACCTCTCGATCGAAGTCCCATTTGAGGGTAACCTCTCGATTGAGGTCCCTCGTGAGGGTAACCTCTCGATTGAGGTCCCTCCTCTGGGATCCCGCTGAGTCGCAGCTGTCTCCGTGGACGCGGGCGTCTTCGCGGCGGGCCAAGGAAAACGTCTGCCTTCTCGCTGGTACTCACGTACTGTACGTGGCGGCGGCCGGGGTGGTGTCGGCGCCCGACAGCTCACCCTGCTTCATGTTTGTTCTTCGTTCTTTTTGTTTATTTCGGTGAGCCCTTCGTCTCATCGAGGCGCTCATCGGGATGTGGCTCTCTGCAGCTGCAGCACCTTCGTGTTCTGCAGCGGGAGACACGATAGCCGGTGTCTCTGTGTCCGCCATGGGAGACACGATAGCCGGTGTCTCCGTGTCCGCCATGGGAGACACGATAGCCGGTGTCTCCGTGTCCGCGGCGGGAGTCACGCTAGCCGGTGTCTTCGTGTCCGCCATGGGAGACACGATGGCCGGTGTCTCCGTGTCCGCGGCGGGGAACACGATGGCCGGTGTCTCCGTGTCCGCGGCGGGAGACACGATGGCCGCGGCCGGTGTCTCCGTGTCCGCGGCGGGAGACACGATGGTCGTGGCCGGTGTCTCCGTGTCCGCGGCGGGAGACACGATGGCCGGTGTCTCCGTGTCCGCGGCGGGAGACACGATGGCCGGAGTCTCCGTGTCCGCGGCGGGAGACACGATGCTCGCCTTCTCCACGGTGTCCGCCACGGGAGACGCGGGGCCGTCGACCTCAACCTAGATCACTTCCTCGTCGACTGTGACGTTGTTGTCACTCTTCTTGGGGCGTCGTCCACGCCTACGCTTGAAGGGCGCCAAGAAGCAGGCGCAGCAGGCCAGGCAGCCGCGGGGTTTGGGTTTTTGTTCCTCCATATCCTTGGACATCCCGTGGCCCATTGCAGTCTGTAACTCTTACAGTGTGTGTGTGTGTGTGTGTGTGTGGTGTGTGTGTGTGTGTGTGTGTGTGTGTGTGGTGTGTGTGTGTGTCATTCACCCATGGTCTTGTCCACGCGAGTCAGACTCGCGATCACAGTTTGGCCCTCCCGGGTGCGAGCTTGGAGCTCATTATTACCGATCTTTGGGTAATGCTGGGACCTCACAATGTGTGTGTAGTGGTGTGTGTGTGTGTGTGTGTGTGTGTGTGTGTGTGTGTGTGTGTGTGTGTGTGTGTGTGTGTGTGTGTGTGTGTGTAACCTGATAGAATACTGGCTATATCAAGAAAGTTTTCCTTCAAGAATACATCAATGATTTTATCTCTGCATATCATCTTAGTCAAACCTCACTTGTAGTACATATAGTACACTTGTAGTACATAGAGTACAACTTTACTTGCCTCACTCTACAAAGGGCATTGCAACATCCAATGCTAGCCAGCGTAAGGCTACGTCAATGATCCCCTCTTTGTTCAGTTCATCTCATTAGGAAAAGCTGGAACAACGAAACCTTTCGATAAATATCGTCTACGAGGGAACCTTATTGACTGTTTTGAAGTAGAAGATACTGAAAGCGTTTACGAACTCACAGAGATTGATGAATCATTACGAACGAGAAGTAACAGTAAAACTAAGAGGTAGACAGATACAACTAGACTACAACTGTACTGAATTCTAGTTTAACAATGGCGCCGTTGGAGAATGCAATAAGCTTCCTCCGCAGTGCATTGCAACGTCATACATTATTTTCAAAGCAAACTGAACCACCATCTCCTGCAACAAAGTGTTTGATAAGGCCATGCGACCCAGCGCCCTCACTGCTTGTTGTTGGCGTTTGTCAAGGAGTGATTTTGTGTTATTGTTTTTTCCCTCTAGGTAGAGTTAGGTTTAGAGTTTAGAGTAGGTTTCCTCTTTTTTGGCTCTAGGTTTTTCCTCAGTTTGAACGCTGGGGTATTTTTAATTTTTACTAGCCGCAAAGCCGCTCTCCGGGCGGACTTTTTGGCTAGCTCCTGCGGAGGGCTATTGGTGGGCCTTTGGCCCACCACCTGTGTTTGGTCGGCCCACCAAACACAGACGCTCCAGATAGCCCCTTCTAGCTTTCCTGAAATCATGATTGTATGTATTAACGCCAACCCATTCACATCACCCCCAACCCATTCACTCACCCATTACCCATCACCCCCCACCCATTCACTCACCCATTACCCATCACCCCCCACCCATTCACTCACCCATTACCCATCACCACACACCCATTCACTCACCCATTTCCCATCACCCCCCATCTATTCCCTCACCCCTCACCCATCACCCCCCACCCATTCACTCACCCATCACCCCACATCCATTACCCATCACCCCACCCATTCACTCACCCATTACCCATCACCCTAAATCAAGGTTTCCTCAATTCTCGCAACCCACCTTTTTTTCACAATTCTCGCTAATAGGCTGCTAAAAAAAAGAAGAAAAAAATGATCGGATCATCTCATAAGAGAGATTAAAACCTTCCCCTGCTCGAGCTGGTTCCAAAAATGTGCCATATGAGGGGATTGGGGCACTGGGGGCGGCACCTATCGCGGACAGACAGACAGACAGACAGACAGACAGACAGACAGACACACACACTTTCGCTTATATTATTACTAGCCGCGAAGCCGCCCTCCGGGCGGACTTTTTGGCTAGCTCCTGCGGAGGGCTATTGGCCCACCAAACACAGACTCTCCAGATAGCCCCTTCTAGCTTTCCTGAAATCATGGATGTAGAAATGTATGTATTAACGCCAACCCATTCACATCACCCCCAACCCATTCACTCACCCATTACCCATCACCCCCCACCCATTCACTCACCCATTACCCATCACCCACCACCCATTCACTCACCCATTACCCATCACCACACACCCATTCACTCACCCCCATCTATTCCCTCACCCATCACCCATCACCCCCCACCCATTCACTCACCCATCACCCCACACCCATTACCCATCACCCCACCCATTCACTCACCCATTACCCATCACCCTACATCAAGGTTTCCTCAATTCTCGCAACCCACTTTTTTTTTCACAATTCTCGCTAATAGGCTGTTAAAAAAAAAAAAAAAAAGTGATCGGATCATCTCATAAGTGGGCTTCAAACCTTCCCCTCGTCGACCCGATTCCAAAACTGTGCCATATGAGGGGGTTGCGCCACTGGGGGCGGCACCTATCGCGGACAGACAGACAGAAACACACACACACACACTTTCGCTTATATTATTATAGATAGAAGATAGATTTTTGTACATCACAAAGGACTAGCTAAGGGCACAATAAAAAGTAGTAACACAAAGCCCGCTTAGTTGCCAGTCCCTATAAAGAAGACGGTAAGAGAATACAAAAAGGGGGGAGGGCCAATTTAGTTCGGGAGGTGTCTTGTCACTCTTCTCTTGAAAGGATTTAAGTCGTATGAAGGTGGAAAAATGGAAGGTGGAATGTGTGGTTTATATTTCCATGTACTAGTTATATGGATACCAGCAATTCAGGATGGCGTGAGGGCAAGCTGGCAGGAGACAAAGTAATGCTTCTTCTCCAAAAAGTCCTCTTAAGACCTTCAAAAATTGTATTCAACTGTATACGACCTCATTACACACACTATCGTAAAAGTCAACGTCTTTCCCGTCCTCGTTTCTTTATAATACTAACACTAAAACTGAATGAGATAACGCGGCCTTATTATGGCATTTTAATAAAGTGACGTTTCATCATCATTCAGTTATCTTTTCCCCTCCGTCTGAAATATTGTGAAGAAAATTAAGGATGTCCCTTTGTAAACAAGCAAAGACTTTTTTTCACATACAAGTAGGAATTTGTATGTGAAAAAAAATAATATTTATGACGTAAGCCGGTGATTCCAATGTATTGCCTTTTTGTTACGCTGTGAAAAAAGTGATCTCATTTTTCTTCACTTGTTTAGAGACAATTTTCGGTCAGTAAATAATCCTGTTTTATGTTTTTTTACTTGTTTTGATCCTTTTTTCCTGAGTTTTTAGTATTTTATGACCTGTAAAGTTGCGACTCGAGCGGGATTATAGTTTATAGTAGCAGTAGTTGTAGTCGTGATAGTAGTGATAATGGTGGTGGTAGTAGTAGCAATTGTGGTGGTAGTGAAAGTGGGGGTAGTGAGTGGTAGTAGTAGTAGTAGTGGTGTTGGCAGTGATACTGGTGATGGTGGTACCAAGAACGTTTAGTGTGTAAGTCAGTTTGTCTGTCATCAACGAATTTGACCTAAAGGAGGTCAAATTTCGAATCAGAAAAAATAACATTTCATGTGGAATACTCAAGAACCTCAAAAAATAACTCGTATTACGAATTCACCATAAGTTGTAGTAAGTGAAAAATTGTACTTACAAAGTTACAATACGACCCGTTTGACAGACTCTTCAGGCGACGGGACAAAGAGGACCAAAATACCACCAACATGTAAATATTAATATAAGGAATTACATACCAATTATTTTTTTTATAATACAATTCTCCAAAGACATTCATTAGCAGCATGATGAAAATATTGCGTGATTATCCTCCTTATCGACTCTCCATAGACGACGGTTTGCTTATACAATATACATGCACTGCAACGCACGACAAGTGCACGCATCGCATCGTACATGGAATTAATTAACGCATCACAGCACAGGCATTGGAAATATTTGCAGCTTCATGAATCCATTCATCCAGGTGTGTGTGTGTGTGTGTGTGTGTGTGTGTGTGTGTGTGTGTGTGTGTGTGTGTGTGTGTGTGTGTATAATTCACTTGTACTTGTTCACTGTGCTTAGAGCTCATTATGACCGATCTTTGGGTAATGTTAGGACCTCATACACCACACACACCCCATCCCCTCTCTCAAGGAGGGCAGTAACCGCCCGCATTTGGTAGTGAAAAATCCCCGGGAACGAGCAGGGATCGAACGCACGTCAACATAATGGCCTGACTCGCGCTCTACCCCATGACCACTCGGGCAGTGTTTGTGTGTGTGTGTGTGTGTGGAAGGGGGTCACGATTACTTCAAATGTTAATGGATAAAAAGGTGAACGGGATAGTTATGTATATCAGGAATGTTGACGAATTTCATTTTAAGGAATTTTAACAAACAACATGAATACATCGAGATACCAACTCATTACGTAAATAGGAACAACCAATGCATCGGGATAAAAAATTGGGATAGCAACGAGTTACGTGCATTAATTGCATTATAACAAATAACAATTCCTTAAGCAAATGGAGAAACGTAACATAAAGTGGCTACATCAATGGCACGACGCAGAGTGAGGATTATCATAACATTTGGCTAAAATATTAAAAGTCCAAAAACACAGCGTCAACCCCCTCGTATATTATGCAAATCTGAGGCGCCGAAAACACACCAGAGAGCGACGGTAATTAAAACAGGAGTCAGGTGTTTATTATGAAAACATCCCAACGCCCTCCTTACCATTCCACTCCACACTCCTCTCGCACCCTGACGCACTCCTCAACTTACTCTATCTCGTCTCCCATCCCAAAGCACTCCCTTCCATTCCACTCCACTTTCTCCCACTAGTTCAATCAATCTTCTCTCGAAGCCTAACGCACTCCCTTCCACTCTATTTTCCTCCACCACATTTCTTTTCTCTTGTAACCTGAAATAATCCATCCCACTCCCTTTCACCAATTCACTTCGCATCCACTCTCATCTCTCTTCCTTTCACTCCCATACCTTGTTCCACCACTTCGCTCTCTTCCATCACCACCTCTTCCACCTACCACCACCACCACTACCACCACCACCACCACCGCCCAACCACACATCCAAAGACTAGTGGGCATGACACAAAGTATAATCTTTGTTTTTTTTTCGTAGGGAACTGAAGCTCACCGATCTTTAGTATTGTTTGATGGGCAATTGAGGAGCTTACACGTGATTCAAAACTTGCCAATATACAGCCTCGACTTATACCCTGAGAGAGAGAGAGAGAGAGAGAGAGAGAGAGAGAGAGAGAGAGAGAGAGAGAGAGAGAGAGAGAGAGAGAGAGAGAGAGAGAGGAGAGAGAGAGAGAGAGAGAGAGGAGGAGCGAGGAGGAGAGGAAGAGAGCGAGAAGAGAGAGAGAGAAGAGAGAGAGAGAGAGAGAGAGAGGAGAGAAAGAGAGAAGAGAGAGAGAGAGAGAGAGAGAGAGAGAGAGAGAGAGAGAGAGAGAGAGAGAGAGAGAGAGAGAGAGAGAGAGAGAGAGAGAAGGAGAGAGAGGGAGAGAAGAAGAAGAGATAGAGAGAGAAAAGGGAGATAAAAAGATATGAAGAAATGTTAGATGTAAAGAGTATATGTATGAGTGTAAGTCTAATGATATTGTTGTTGAGAGAGCAAAATTAGTCGAACGATTAATTTCGTATAAGAATAGCAAGTTAAAGAGGAGAAGTTTGACCGTGGATTAGAACGTTGGCTTAAAACCACTACTGCGCGTAAACGTATAAAAAAATAGGAAAAAAACCGAAGAATTAAACATAAAATAGAGTAAAATTAAGTTGTTGGAATAAAACTATTGTTAACGTGTCTTGTTGTTTGAAAAGGAAAGAGAATGTTTGCTAGTACATTTTAGACAAGTGCAATCGTATTAATTTGTATATAAACATGTAAACTCTCTCTATATTTTCTCTTTTTGTTTCTCTCTCTCTGCTTACAATCTCTCACTCCAGCTCCTCTAACGTTATTCATCTAATCTCGTAACTAACCCGTCGTACTCTCTCCTCGAATAGCTACTCTCAATCTGTCTCAGATAACCACTATTGTTTCTTGCATATGCGCGCTAGTTTCTGGGTTGGTCAAAAAATTTGGATTTGTACGAATCACAGCCTCTATCAAGTGTGTGTGTGGTGTGTGTTTATGTGTGTGTTATGGTGTGTGTAATTCGTGTGTGTTGTGTGTTGTGTTGTTGTTGTGTTTTTCTATGTGTGTGTATAGGTGTGTATGGGTGTGTTTGTCATTGTGTGTATGGGTGTGTTTCTATGTTTGTGTATGGGTGTTTGTATGTGTATGTGTTTTTTTTCTCTTTTTTTTTACATCACAAGTACTGGGCAGGCACAAAAATGGAGTACCAAGCCCTATGCCTCCTATAAAGAAGACATTAAGAGATACAAAGGGTGCGTGGTGCCAGTTTAGTTCGAGAGGTGTATGTCACTTTCTTTTAAAAGATTGAGTCATAGGAGTGTGGAAATAGAAATAGGAAGGAGTTCAGTTTTACCAGTGAATGGATGAAAGGTAAGATACTGATTACTCTTGCATTAGGAAGATGGACATTAGGGATAGATGGTTGAAATCTTGTGCAGGGATGCCGTGGAGTGAGGAGGTATGCAGTTTTTGACAAGTTCAGAAGAGCAGTGAGCATAACAATAACGGTAGAAGAGACAAAGCGCAGCCATTGCGGCGTGCTTAAAGATTAAGACAGTCAGTCAAGAGAGGGCTGATGAGACAAAGATTTGGACTTCCACCCTGTTTGAGAAGCTGTATGAAATGGATCCCAAACAGTGAAGGCATACTCATAGATGGGCGATAAGCCCTGATAGAGCGTATGAAAGTGATCCCAACATTGAGAACTACTCCATAGATGGCGGATAAGGCCCCGTATAGAGCTGTATGAGTGGAAAACTGTGAGACAACGATGGCGGGAAGGATGACGTATGATGGCACTGTAGCAACTCATAGAGGGCGGAGCATGTGAACAAAAGCGGTAGAAGAGGACGCAAGCGACACTAACTTGAGTGTGCTTAAAGTTGGGCGGGGTAGAGGGAGGAGTGATGAAGAAAGATTGATAGATGAATAGTTATTAGTAGACCAAAACAGTGAGCACACTCCTAAAAAATAAGCTATTGGAACATTAGACAACGTCCATAGATGAAGTGTGTATGTGGTAGTATATAAATAAAATAGAGAAATCAAATTGTTCAGATTTAAAATAAGTGACACATGAAAAATAAAAGTAATTTGCAGAATTTGTACTATCGTAATGTCAAATGACTGATAATATGAAAAAAGTTTGCCCTGTGCACATAAAATATTATCAGACTGTTGGTGACTGTTGATTTCATGATAAACGCAACATACTTAAAATGCGTTGGCCTAATTGTGTAGTATTTCTGGATATACATATCCCGCAGCCTTACAATTTCCTCGTTAGTACATTCGAATAGGACATGAAATTCATCTCCTACAACATTAGCAATACACTTGCTACAAAGACGATCTTCTCTGTTTACACCTGTGTATCTACCAACATTTATTGGTAGTCTATTGTTGCTTGTTCTGAATCTAGTTACCTGGATGCGAATACTTTTCGGTAGTTTGACGAGGTACACCTCCATACCATAAATCTGCTTAAATATATTGTAGTTACTGCATAACGATTTTGTTGATAAATTATGATGCCAGGTAGTAATCCACTGATCCTTTAATCTCACTTCAACTGCTTTCTTAAACCATGTAGTGTTGGGCACATTTTGTGATAACCACATCCCTGACATACCACACTCATTACATATATTCTTAATGCAGGCAACCCATGGAGAAGTGTATAACCCTAACATATCCAAATGCAACAAACATTGATACATTATATAGCATAATTTAGTGTTTTTACCTGAAATTAGCCGAGACCAGTAACCTAACATTCTGCACTTATATGAATTTCCAGTGGGTACACTCCAAGTTCACCATATACCATATCATTGCTAGCGTTTTTATGAACACACAACATCTGTTTTAAGAATTTTAAGTGTAATATCTCTAGCTCTCTAATCCTATAGTCTCCCCAAATCTCAGCTGCATAGGTCAGTACTGGTAACACCATGGTATTAAATAATTCCAATGCATATCAACTGGCAAGTCAAACTTTCTGCATTTACCTATTAGTGAATACATTGCTCTTGTTGCTTGTTCTTTCAAATCTAGCTCTCCTTTACGGAACCTGCCATTGTAATTAAATAATACACCAAGATACTTGTAATCTTCTACCACCTCAACTTTTTCATAACCAAATTCAAATTTATAATTACTTAGATGAGTTTTTCCCCTACTGAACACCACTATTTTTGTTTTGTTACAATTAATCTTTAACTTCCACTCATTACAGTAAGTATACAATGCTATCAGAGCCTGCTTCATTCCTTCCTCACTGTCACATATATAATTGTATCATCTGCATACATTAGAACAAAAGTTTCAAANCGCTACTATCTAATGTTCCGTCATATAAGTCACAGTCTTGTCACTGTCTTTCCTTCCTTTCCCTCCATTTTTTTCTCTCTCTTCTCTCTCTCTCTCTCTCTCTCTCTCTCTCTCTCTCTCTCTCTCCATGTCTTATACGTATTCGGAACATAAAAAATATCATTCAACAAAATAATTATTTAGTATTTATGCGGAGACGAACAGTGTCATCCTTCACCGTTATACTTGTAGTGAAAAAACCTTCCTACTCAAAATGTAGCACTTCCCTATATGTTGCCATGGTGAAATGTAGAGTGTAACAGTGATCCCTTTCGACTCTACCGTAGAAAACACTAAAGTCGCCAGTACAACGTTTTTTTTCTGATAACAGACGTCTGGTGGCGTTAATACTTACATTTTTACATCCATGATTTCAGGAAAGTTAGAAGGGGCTATCTGGAGAGTCTGTGTCATTTTGTGTCTTCATCTGTGTCATAATATGGCTATAAATGAACAAACTGCAAAAATAAAACAGTGGCGACGTTGGTAACGGGCTACACTAAGGTCGCCATCTAGTGTTTATGTTTAGTGTCCTCCCGCCGTTGTCGTCGCCGGAAATAAAAACGAGTAGGTAAATTTGAAACCGTCTATACTTGCAGATACAAAGCTTAAAACAACGCGGAAACAGGGTAGATTGATTATATATTATACATTCATGATTATAAACTATTGTGTATCATCTTCAGTGACACATAAAAATCAGTAGTGATGCTATAATTCGTAATATATGCCGCCTGGCGACATGAGTGCAGGTGGCAACTATACTGTTATCTACGGTAGAGTCTAGACTAGATTGAGGCCACACTCCCAGATAATTCTCCCTCATTCATCTTATACTGTTTCCACCCTTCTTTCTCTCTCTCTCTCTCTCTCTCTCTCTCTCTCTCTCTCTCTCTCTCTCTCTCTCTCTCTCTCTCTCTCTCTCTCTCTCTCTCTCTCTCTCTCTTTTAATTATACAGCATGCAATTATAATATTTAATAAATTCATCTTATACTGTTTCCACTCTCTCTCTCTCTCTCTCTCTCTCTCTCATCTCTCTCTCTCTCTCTCTCTCTCTCTCTCTCTCTCTCTCTCTCTCTCTCTCTCTCTCTCTCTCTCTCTCTCTCTCTCTCTCTCTCTCTCTCTCTCTCTCTCTCTTTTTTTTTTCTCTCGTTCTACAAATATATTATTTAAATCAAGTCACGCACAATATCTGCCCACAAAAGTAGCAAGTTACCCGTAACTATTGTGTGTGGGCGTCTGAGTATAAGCCCCTCCCACACCCCCGCTCTCACCGCGCGCTGATTGGTCCCAATTTCCCCTGATCCCGTATAGCAATAGACTTCGGCAATATGCGCCCCGGTAATTATTGGCGTCTTGAATGTCTCCTTTGTTCTTATAGAGTGGCACTATCATACCAACCAGCCACTCAGATGGCATGATACCACTATCAAGTATCTTATTAAATAGCTTGACATATAGAGAGAACAGAATGTGCTGAGTACTTTTAATATATTCATTTAATATCATGTCAGTTGCTGGGGCTTTATCGTTCTTTAGTTTCTTAATGTTTCTCTTCACCTCTTCCTCAGTTATGGGGTCATTAAGTATTGGTAAGGGGTCAGTGTTGTTATCATAATATGTGATTGTGTTTATTGCGATGTTAGAATTGCTGTCATCACTGGCAAGCTGTTTAAAATGCTCATAAAAATTGTTTAGTGTAATGGGAATCTTACAGTTCTTTTTTTTACCATTTAGGATTTTCCAGAATGCTTTAGGGTCACAGCTTCTGTTTTTTCTAAGTTCCTTTATTAAGTTTGTCCTTTCTTTAGATTTTACTCTTTTTAATTCACCTTTGTATCTTTTGCTTTTCTCAATCATAGTATTAAAATTTACCCTATTCCTATGCAAATTGTACTTATGCCTGGCTTTGTGATATTCTTTTCTTACTTTCCAACACTGATTATCATAGCCCTCTAAGGTGGCATTATTACTCTTTTTTAGATATGTTTTCCTCTTATATTGTGTAAGTGCAGGCTCAATCAAAATTTGCTTTAGTTCCTGATTAATATCATCAACAATCTATATTTGCTATTATCCCATTTACCTTGCCTACATCAAGGGGGACTTGGATTAGGGGACTTGACACCCCTAAGGGCAACGATGCTGAAAATGATCAAGGAACAAGCGGGAGTGAGGAATGTTACCACCAGAGACGGAAGAATATTGGCATGGCTCGTCGACAAGGAGAGGTCCGTGGCGATAACTACACCGGAGGAACTACATAAGGTCGGCATTGATTCACCTGATTGGAAGCGTCTCAAACTGGATCACCTGGTGAAGTAGGATGGCGCGGGAGTACAGCACTATCCAGCGCTCGTTCAGTACTCTGCATACAACACTGTGAGTCAAACAGCTTATATACAATCCATAACACCTACATGTAGTGCAGAAACTATACAAAAAACAACACCCACAATGACACAACAGAGATACACAACAACCACCTCAACAAACACCATGACTAAAACAAGCAATATCTTGAACACACACGCAGTAAACGCGAAGCAGACCACGCACACCACGCAGCCCACTAAAAGGGTTTTAAAGACCAAAACAAAACGACCATCGGGTTTTTAAACCCTTAACTTTTTTGGGTTTTGATTTTTGTATTGACGCTTTGACTGAGAGAAGCCACTGCCTCCCCCATCACCCCCTTTATCAACCTTTAAAACCCAAAGGGAATTTAAAATATATCCCACAGAGACGAAAAGGGGACTTTGTGAAACAATGAAAAATTTATTAGAGAAATCTGGCCAGAACAAAAGCTCCACATTTACACTGGGGAGAGTGAATTTTCAAAAGGGGTAAGTGCGTCTTAAGATTACTTTAATAAAAGTATATTCCTTAATCTTAGGGATCATATGTTTGACACGGCCCCATGTAAATAAATTTACTTTTTACTAATAAGGAGTTGCCGAAAAATTTTTGCGGTGAGGGTCACTATACTGGGAAACAGAAATCCCAATTTGCAGGACAGAGTTAGTTTTAGGAGCACCAAATTCCCAAAAAAATCATTCACTTCATGGCCGTAGCAAAACACATCTCTCTCTCCCTCTTCTATGTACATATAGCATTCAATATTAAATTTTGTACTATTTTTTACTTTTTATGTAGTTTAGAGGGATTGGGGTTTTGATGGTGAAGTTGATGTAGTTGTATGATGGGTTTTGGTGGTGGTTGAGGTGAATTTGATGTAGTTTATGATGGTGATGGGGTTTGTTGAGGGTGAATTTGATTAGTTGACTGATGGTGAGGGGTGGTTTTGATGGTAAATTTGAGAGTTGTACTGATGGTGATGTGGGGTGTTGTGGTGAAGTTGATTGTTTTATGATGGTGATGGGTGGTTTTGATGGTAAATTTGATGGGTATTTGTACTGGGGTGATGTGGTGGTGTTGATGGTGAAGTTGATGTAGTTATGAGGGTGAGTGGTGGTTTTGATGTGGTAGTTGTATTGGTATGTGTAGTGGTGAGGGTGAATTTGATGGGTATTGATGATGGTGGGGTGGTTTGATGGTGAATTTGAGAATAGTTGTACTGATGGGATGTGGTGGTGGTGAAGTGATGTGTTTTGACTGATGTGATGTGGGGTGTTGATGGTGAAGTTGATGGGGGAGTTGTATGATGGTGAAGTGTGGTGTTGAGGTGAAAGTGGTAGTTGTACTGATGGTTTGTGGTGGTTTTTGATGGTGAAGTTGGTGATTTGTATGATGGTGAGTGGTGGTGTTGATGGTGAAGTTGATGTGGTAGTTGTATGATGGGATGTGGGGGTGTTGAGGTAAATTTGATGGTAGTTTACTGATGGTGAGGGGTGGGGGTGAAGTTGAGGGGTATTTGACTGATGGGTGTGGGGGGGGTGATGATGGAATTTTATAATTCATCGGCCCTATCTTATGAGTGTATAGTTCCGATAGGAAATATCCGTGCTAATAGGGTGCGGTCTCCCGCACATTTGGGGATATTTGCATTTTCAGGCTGCAATTTATATTTTTTAAATGTAATAGTGTCCATTTATTCTTTACACTATAGTTAATACAAATAACCAAAACTCTTTCATTCATGGCCAGAGCATACACCACTCCTCTGCCCCTCTCTCTTTTACAAGGGGTCATTTAAGTTTTAAAAATGTTTGTACTTATATTTACTTTTTCATGTATTTCTATTAGTCTTAAATAAATTGTAAATAATAATACATGGCGTAATCCCCATAAAAACCTCCCGGAAATAACGCACAGTGTTTTGTGAGAAGCGAGTTTGCCAGTCGGGGGCGGAGCTTAGCCCGACGGAAAAACCTCACTATCGGGGAAAGAGCGGGGCTGGGGGGGCCCCTCCATTTATAATACCCCCGGGCCCCCGTCCTTCCCCTCCAGAAGGTCGAGGTCGGGGGGGAAAGGATGTGGGTAAAAGCTTTCCGTGTTTTTGTTTTTCCCTGGGACCAAAAAACTTGTACAGAAATCTAAGTTAACACCGTAAACCAAAGGGTTTAATTAAACGCAGTGAGACAGTGGATAAAAAGTGCTAAGCTGGACCATAATGCTAAATTATCGTGTTTGTTGTGATTTGGGGAAAGGCCAGTTACCTGTAGCGTGTGTGGGGCCGGGGCCGAGTGTCGGGCCCCAAAAACCCACCAGGGTACCTTGAACTTTAATTTCTGGGGACCACCGCCCGAGTATAGGGGCGAGCCTGTCTCGTGGCCTCTCATACCTGCCCCGGGATTGTACTCTTGCCGTGCATTGCCCTCCCCCGTGGTTTGTTTCAGGCGTGTTCGCCTCTGCTCCCCATTTGGTGGAGCAGGGGAAAGGGAAAAAACCCAAATTGGTCACCCTTTGAAAACTCGACCGACCCCTCTCGTGGATTCCCCGAGGACTTCAATTTCCCCGCCGGGTTTGTTAGTGTCGTCACCGCCCCCAGTGCTTTTGCGATGTCCCAGGCCCCGCGTCTGAGTACCCCAGCGATACTCGCCCCAACCCCCTTCTTTCTTTTTGTCCAGTGTTTTACCTCTTTCCTGTGTAGTGATGTGGGCCTGTTGTTTGCCCAGTGCCCTGTGGGTCCCCCACCCAACCCCATTCAAAAGTGTCCCTTCAATTTCCCGGTGTGTCGTGTGGCCGGGGTGTTTTTCACCGGTGAGTGTGCGTGGTTTGTGGCCCCCAGCTGGAGTGTCGGGTTTTTTTGCCCTGTGGGGCGGGGAAGCGATGGGAGTGAAGGCGGGGGAGTACGGCGACCTGGGTGGCAGGGTGTATAGGACGCGAGCCGGGGTCTCGGGGCCGCCGCTAAGCGCAAGACTGCAACTCGGGGGGCCGGTTTCCCCTTCAGCCCATTCCCCCCCCGCCCGGGTAACCCTCCTGGGGACTGACCCCCCTTGGATTGTACTCTTGCCGTGTCGGGCCCTACTGCCCGTGGATAGTTTTGGTCCCACCCCCCGCGTCCGGGTCCCCCCATTCCATGAAAACTCTCCCCCCACCTTTTTTTTTTTCTTTTTGTCCAGTGTGTCCCCCTTTCCCCTGTGTCGGACTTGGGCCCCTGTTTTGTGCCAGTCCCCTGGGGTGCCCCCCACCCAAAACCCCTTTCATTAAGCGTCCCTTTCGGCCCGGCGTATCTGTGGACCGGTGGTTTTTTTCACGGGAAATGGTGCGCGGCGGGGTGGCACCCAGCCGTAGTGTTGCGTGTTTTTGCCCTGTGGGGTGCTGGGGAACGCGAGGGGAGTGAAGTGGGGGGTGAGTAGGCTGACGGGTGGCAGGGCATCATGTTCACCCTGGGTGAGGCCCTACTGGGGGGGGTGGGATTAAGCCCCCCGCGCGCGGACGCGCTCGAGGTCGGCGCAACTTACGGGAGATTCGGGCCCCCAAACGGCAGGCTGTTTACCAACCTGACCCCGGCAAAGGACAAGGTCATCGCCCTCCCCCCAAACGGACCAGGATGCGGACGCAATCTTCCAACCGGAAAAAACTTCAGCTCTTCAGGAGCGGGCTTCATCCCCATCACCCCCCAGAGCTCGGTCAAAAGGGGACGGTCATTTGTTTCCCGGCTGGACGACCTCATCTGCTAAAAGCAGCCGGAGGCCGTAAAGGGCCGAGGTGGAAGGGTTCACGACGGGCTAAGACCCGGGAAGTGTACAAGTTCCCGAGGTCCAACCCCCGAAAATAACATTGAAGCCAGTAGCGGCGAGAAAAGAGCCGGTGGGGGATTCGGCTTTTCAGTATGTCAATCCCCCGGCCCGAAGTTGGGAATACAAAACCCCCTATTGTTTGGACAGATGCCCGCCATCGAAACGCACATCCCCAGCCTGTGTGACAAGCCTCAAGATACCTGCCGGTCAGAGTGTGCTAGCCGGGGTCACAGATTCAAAGGGGCGAAGCCCCAAAAAACTATGCATTAATGCGGGAAGGACCACAGCTGAGGGCCTGCGTTGCGAGGCGGAAAAAGAGCTCTCAGGGCAAGAGGCACGGCTGCGAAAGAGGGGGGGCCCTGGGGGCCCCCCCTTTGTACGCGCAGGGAGCAACCCCACCCCCCAAAAGCTCAAACCCCATACCAGTACCCGATTTCAACAGACGGGTCTAATTTGCTTGATGCGGCCCTTCTGAACAGCGTGAACCCCGGACATTCCCGGAGAATTTGGGAGTGCCTCGCCCCTGAAAGGTTCCCCAAAGTTAAACGCCTCCAAAAACCCCCTTTGGAGCGAATAATTCAAAAAAATTAATGGTGGACGTGGTTGGACCCCCGTCCATGTCCTCACCAACGCGCCAGGTACCGTTCCGGGAAAAAACGTGGCCTCCCGCACCCCCCACCCCCGCATCTCAGTGGACACCCCCCCGAAACAGGGGCGACCCGTTGATCCCGCCCCTGGGGAGGAAGCTAATGACGAGGCCTCAAAAATCAAGGCCGCGCCCCCCCACTACCGAACGTTTTGTGCTTTTTGTCAGTCCGAGGGGGACGCCAGCCAATCAGGGCCGTGGGTTGCCCGGCGGTCGCGGAAGGGGCCCTAAGCCCAGCAGCGTGCCAGCTGAGCTCGCTCCCGGGGGGGTCCCAGGAGGAAGCCCCACATGAAATCAACAAGGGGGGGCGGTTTGTGACGCAGCAACACTCATAAGGTGGGGAACCCCCCCGCCGCTGTGAGGCAGGTCGCTGCTAAAGGGTTTCCGGGAGGTGGGAAAAATAGAAACAGGGAAAGGGCTGTTCGAGTAAACCAGCACAATGTACTTTACTGGGCCACACGACGCTTGATGAGGGAACTGCTACCCACAATACGACCCAGACTATCCCGAAAACCCGGCACGGACTGAAAGACGAGACTAGATGAAAATTCCCGGGTAAGGGCTTTCAACCCAAAAACTCAGCGGCGAGCCCCTGGATGGGGTCGCCATAGCAGTCAGGGGCTCGTACAGGCAGGGCGAGGATGTTTTTTTTTCCGAGCCCGCAATTGAGATAGAAATTTCGGCCGCTTCATCGCCCCCTCAACCCTTCCCCCAGACGTCCCCCTTTCCCCACCTGACCCCTTTCGACTGTTAAGACGACGATCCCCCGTTTTTATTGCTGGGATCTGAACGCCCGAACCCACCTAGGTCAGATCGACCAATCAAAACGGTCGTGAGCCGTGGCCTACCTCAGAAGTCAGCCGCCCAATCACCTTGGTCCAACTTTCCCACTTACTAGGCCCCCTTTCTGCTATTCTCTGACATTTGGGTTTTTTCTATGCCGAAAATTTTTTATATCATTCATCACGCCGGCCTTAACCACCAGCGATCATTTTTCCCCTATACCCACAACCCCTTCCCCATTCCCATACCCGTTCCTAAATCCTTCGCTTAAAAGAAAATGCTGGGACGCTTTTGACGGGGACGAGTCACTACAAAGGCCGACCCACCTGACGTACCCCGGGGACCCCTTGGACGATATACGCGGACTTGACGTGGATGTCCCCAATCAAACTTGCTGCTGACAGGGGCAATACCCAAAAACTGCTCCCAAAAGCCCGAATTTTTCACCCTCCAGGACACAGATGAAACGTATACAGTTTCCCGGGTCTTCGGGCCCAGGCCCGGAAGAGAGGGGTTTGGGTTATGACAATTTCAGACGTTACATTTATTTACGTTAACACTACAGGAGCCAGACGTGTTGAATCCCCGGGATCCTGGGGTTTGCTCTAGCCAGACTGTCGGTTCACACAGGGACCCAAAAGTTTTTGGCGAGCAGAAAAAGGGCTTTTTGGACGCGCGACTAAAAAAGACACATATTTTGTAGACACAAAAGGGGTAAAAAACCACTCCGAGTTTAAAAGCCGCTGCAAACCTCGTTTGGGAGACTGTGTACGGGTGACTTTGACGAGACGACAAGACATTGGGGATTAATGACTGAAAAAACTAGTAGGCGACTCCTTATGGCGGGGGACACGACGAGGATAAGGGGCACCTCGGAGCTCGACCCCCCGATTCCTCAGGGGAGCTTGGGGGGTCCTGAGGCACAGCAGGGGTACCTGCCCGGGGGTAGCGGTATTAACAAATTATCTCTTCAATCCCAGAGCGGGGGATGGATCGGTTTCGGGGGGCATCCTGAACGCGGTCTTCGGGGGTTACTCCCGGAAAACTTTAAGGAAACGGAGATGAGGATGTTTATCAAGTCTGGGAGGCACTACCCCCCCAGACAGCTATGCCCCCTCTCCCTCCTGGGAGGTTCCGGAAAACCGTTTTAGAGATCATCGCTGGGAGGGTCCGCAATACCTGGAGGAAAACGGCCCGAAACGACGCACAGTAGGGTTTCGCGTGGAAGGGGGACCCCTCACGCCATCGCGGTGGCCCCGGAGGCCCTGCCATCCACCCCGCCCCCGGCTACAGTCAATCTGGTCCTCGGGATTAGCAAGGCGTTTTGACAAGGTGGGCACCTTGGATCAAGTACAAATGCTTCACCTTGGGGTCCCCGGGCCCCGGTCGAGCGTTTTTCTCTGCGATTCTGGAGGATCGGGCGGCCCGAATCAAAGGGGGCACCCAGGTTGGCCCCACCTTCCCAGGAGACAGGAGTACGCAGGGAGTGTTCTCTCCCCCCAACCTGTATGTCCTGTACACCAGTGATGCCCTCGTCGGTGGCGGGCATGAATGTTGACGCGATGATGTGTCCCAGGTCGTTTTTCCCTCCGGGAGAACCCCGCGCCATGCCAACGCCCGCACGAGAGAGAGGTGCCAGGACAGCCCTTCGAGGGGGGTGGGGGATCAGACCCAAATCGCCAAGTCAGCGTTAAACCCCATGGCGCCCAGAACCCCCCCCCCGTAAGGTGGACGGTGAGTGGTGGGCTCCAGGGGCCCGCGGCACCGTCCCGGCCTGCAATATCACGCGAGGGAGTGTCGCAGTGACGTCACGAGTACGGCGCGCAAAGTCCGCCCTGTTTTCCCCCCCTTTCCCGGGTTTGGGACCTCGACGCAGGGTGAAGCCCACCTCGTCAAGGCGCTGGGCCTCCTGTCCTCACCTACCCCCCGATCCCCCTACCCCGCCCCGAGCGGACAGCAACGTAAGCGAAGGGTGCAGAACGTCTTCAGGTTTTGTGGTGAACACAGGTGGGACGAATTTTGACAATGGGGTCGCTACACGAGTCCGCGACCTCCCAGCCATCAAGTCCGCCGGGCATAATGGTCACAAGGGGGCTCCCGGGTCAGGAGGAAATGGGAGCAGTTTTTTTGCCGCAGGAACTAGCGACGCGGCCCCCGGGCGTTCCCCGGGTGGTTCCCCCGGGCCTGAGGGGCCTTTCGTGAGAACCCGATCCGCCCACGTTATCTTAGCTCTGTTTTGTTCACGTTTTTTGTTTTCTTTTTTGTCCCCCCCCAAAAAAAAAAAAAAAAAACATTAATCTTTAACTTTGAGTTAATTATGACCCATTTTTCATTCACTATTTTAATATATATTTTTATATTATAACACATTATGTATATTATTATATTATGTTTACTCAGTTTTTTTTTTTTGTTTTTTAAAACAATTTGTTTTTTTTTCTTGTGTTTGTCTTATTTTAAATTTTTATATTTTAATAATCATGTCTTTTATACCGTTTTACTTATCCATAATTTTTATGTGTTTAATCTTTTTTTTTTATGTTACTTAAAAAAAAATTTAATTGAAATTTTTTTTTCTTTTTTGTGTGGGGAATTTTGTGAAGTTTTAACTAAAATCAGCAAGCCGGACCGCCCGGCCACTCTATTCCTATATTCTGTATTCTGTATTCCTGTACTTGGTTGGGTTTTCCCCCCCCCCCTCTTGAACTTCCCCACCTTTCCTCAATAAACTTGAAACTTGCACGTCCTTCCCGCGGCCTCCTCGGCGGGGCTCTCCTCCTCTGACCCGCTGCAACCCCTCCTCGTCCCGTCCTTCCCGCAGCCTCCTCGGCGGGGCTCTCCTCCTCTGACCCGCTGCTCCCTCCTCTAGGTCCCGTCCTTCCCCGGCCTCCTGGCGGGGCTCTCCTCCTTGACCCGCTGCTCCCCTCCTCTGTCCCGTCCTTCCCGCGGCCCTCGGCGGGGCTCTCCTCCTGACCCGCTGCTCCCCTCCTCTGTCCCGTCCTTCCCGCGGCAGCCTCCTCGGCGGGGCCTCCTCCTGACCGCTGCTCCCCTCCTCTGTCCCGTCCTTCCCCGCAGTCTCCTCGGCGGGGCTCTCCTCCTCTGACCCGCTGCTCCCCTCCTCTGTCCCGTCCTTCCCCGCGGCCTCCTCGGCGGGGCTCTCCTCCTCTGACCCGCTGCTCCCCTCCTCTGTCCCGTCCTTCCCGCGGCCTCCTCGGCGGGGCTCTCCTCCTCTGACCCGCTGCTCCCCTCCTCTGTCCCGTCCTTCCCCGCGGCCTCCTCGGCGGGGCTCTCCTCCTTGACCCGCTGCTCCCCTCCTCTGTCCGTCCTTCCCCGCAGCCTCCTCGGCGGGGCTCTCCTCCTCTGACCGCTGCTCCCCTCCTCTGTCCCAGTCCTTCCCGCGGCCTCCTCGGCGGGGCTCTCCTCCTCTGACCCGCTGCTCCCCTCCTCTGTACCCGTCCTTCCCCGCGGCCTCCTCGGCGGGGCTCTCCTCCTCATGACCCGCTGCTCCCCTCCTCTGTCCGTCCTTCCCCGCGGCCTCCTCGGCGAGGCTCCTCCTGCCCGAGGCTCTCTCTGACCCGCTGCTCCCTCCTCTGACCCGTCCTTCCCCGCGGCCTCCTCGGCGGGGCTCTCCTCCTCTGACCCGCTGCTCCCCTCCTCTGTCCGTCCTTCCCCGCGGCACTCCTCGGGGGGCTCTCCTCCTCTGACCCGCTGCTCCCCTCCTCTGTCCCGTCCTTCCCCGCAGCCTCCTCGGCGGGCTCTCCTCCTCTGACCCGCTGCCCCTCCTCTGTCCGTCCTTCCCCGCAGCCTCCTCGGCGGGGCTCTCCCTCTGACCGCTGCTCCCCTCCTCTGTCCCGTCCTTCCCCGCGGCCTCCTCGGCGGGGCTCTCCTCTCTGACCCGCTGCTCCCCTCCTCTGTCCCGTCCTTCCCGCAGCCTCCTCGGCGGGGCTCCTCTCCTCTGACCCGCTGCTCCCCTCTCCCGTCCTTCCCCGCGGCCTCCTCGGGGGGGGCTCTCCTCCTCTGACCCGCTGCTCCCCTCCTCTGTCCCGTCCTTCCCCGGCCCCTCGGCGGGGCTCCTCCTGACCGTGCTCCCCTCCTCTGTCCCGTCCTTCCCCGCGGCCCTCCTCGCGGGGCTCTCCTCCTCTGACCGTTGCTCCCCCCCTCTGTCCCGTCTTCCCCGCGCCTCCTCGGCGGGGTTTCTCCTCTCTGACCCGCTGCTCCCCTCCTCTGTCCCGTCCTTCCCCGCGCCTCCTCGGCGGGGCTCTCCTCCTCTGCCCCGCTGCTCCCCTCCTCTGTCCCGTCCTTCCCCGCGGCCTCCTCGGCGGGCTCTCCTCTCTGACCCGCTGCTCCCCTCCTCTGTCCCGTCTTCCCCGCGGCCTCCTCGGCGGGGCTCTCCTCCTCTGACCCGCTGCTCCCCTCTCTGTCCGTCCTTCCCCGCGCCTCCTCGGCGGGGCTCTCCTCCTCTGACCCGCTGCTCCCCTCCCTGCCCCGTCCTTCCCCCGGCCCTCTCGGCGGGCTCCCCCCTCGACCCGCTGCTCCCCTCCTCTGTCCCGTCCTTCCCCGCGGCCTCCTCGGCGGGGCTCTCCTCCTTGCCCCGCTGTTTCCCCCCTCTGTCCCGCCCTTTCCCCCCCGCGGCCTCCTCGGCGGGGCTCCTCCTCGACCCGCTGCTCCCCTCCTCTGTCCGTCCTTCCCCGCGGCCTCCTCGGCGGGGCTCTCCCCCCCTCTGCCCCCCCGGCTCCCCACCTCTGTCCCTTTTTTTCCCCGCGGCCCCCTCGGCGGGGCTCTCCTCCTCTGCCCCCTGCTCCCCCCCCTTTCCCCGTCCTTTCCCCGGGCCTCCTCGGGGGTCTCCTCCTCTACCCGCTGCTCCCCCCCTCTGTCCCGTCCTTCCCCCGGCCCCCCGGGGCGGGGCTTCCTCTTTTATTTTCCTTTTCCCTTTTTACTTGTTTGTTTCCTCTTAACCCCCTGCTTCATCCCTCCTTCCCCATTTTTCTTTTTATTCTNCATATAAAAATTAAAATGGTTTCTTTTGGATGTTAAGTACATGAGAATATCCTGTATGGAAGTTATAATGCTTGTTATAATTGTGTAATAATAGTTGTAATTCAATAGTAATAGTAATGCAAGTTATTATATATGTTAGAAGTGATTACTGACTGACACGTATCTTTTATCAATATTTACTCATTCCTTGCTTCACCAATTTTACCCCCCCCCCTTTTCCACCCTCCCTCGCCCGTACTGAAAAAGTTTGGGTACATGCCAAGACTACCTTATTGTTCTTAATTCTTATTTGTTTTGATTTTGCCTTTTCCCTCTTCACTGGATAATATTTTTCTCCTCTCTCTCCCTCTCTCTCTCTCTCTCTCTCTCTCTCTCTCTCTCTCTCTCTCTCTCTCTCTCTCTCTCTCTCTCTCTCTCTCTCTCTCTCTCTGGTTGGTTTGTAATGTATTTGCCTTCATAACAATCTCCACCTTTTCAGCTTATATAGAAAAAAGTTTGCGTACGTAAAAAAAAAAAAAATTATAATAATAACTGAAAGATTGTAGATGTTTTTAAACTAAGCAACAATAAAACAATAATAATAGTAACAATGATGGCAATAATGATAATAGTTATAGCAATAGGGTAATACCAAACATTTATGAACAAAAAATAATTCTGGATTTGTTGGGTGAATAAAAAAATACATAACAATTCGACTTATCACTATTTGCAGTTCACCTCACTTCTCGCCAGGTGGCCATAGTGTCGTCTCTCAGAAATGGGGACAAGGTGCTTTAAAGTAATCAGTTAGGCATTTTTATTGTTTTGTTTATCAGCTGATGCTGTACTTCAATGAAGTTTTTAGTATCCAATATATATCATAATATGCATACTCTAATATTAATAAACGAATTTCATCGTTGTGTGAAAACTAAAAAAATTATAAGGACATTTAACAAATACCAATAGTGAGGCCTGTTACAATGTTAAAACAGTCAGTTCTTACAGACATGCCAATGAGATGTAACTAGGGACTATATTGAGCCAACTCCTGAAAGGAAAACACATGTCATTGTCTGGAACTATTGAAATAATGGCATACATTATAAAGGCTGCGGCTTCAGTGGCAATCATATGCCGCAGGCTTTCCCGCTGCCAGGCGCACGAGAGTCCGCATGTCACGGCTGGGCCGGCTGGCCATAAACATTAGAAGTACGATGACTTAATTGTGTTTGTGTGTTAACTGGACCAACTCTCTCTCTCTCTCTCTCTCTCTCTCTCTCTCTCTCTCTCTCTCTCTGTCTCTCCTCTCTCTCTCTCTCTCTCTCCTCCAAGATAGTAGTAATAGTAGTATTTATTATATTACAATAAATCGTATGTAGGAGGAGGAGGAGGAGGAAAAGGAAAAGGAGGAGGAGAGCCGTGTTACCTCCACTCCCCTCCTTCCCTTCCTTCCTCCCTCCTTCTCTCCTCCCTTTCCTTCCTTCTTACCTTTCACATATTAATAATATCTCTCTCTCTCTCTCTCTCTCTCTCTCTCTCTCTCCTCTCTCTCTCTCTTCTCTCTCTCTCTCCGTCTCTCTCTCTCTCTCTCTCTCTCTCTCAGTACCATATTAAATATTTTAATTTAATTATCATTTCATTTCATTTCATTTCATTCCTTTCATTTTCAGATTTTGTCTCCTGAACAGTACCAGTTAATAGCTATAAGAGAGGAGAGAGAGAGAGGAGAGAGGAGAGAGAGAGAGAGAGAGAGGAGAGGGGGAGAGAGAGAGAAGTATGTCGACAATAATGACACAACTTGGAAAACCTAATTTTAAGAGGAAAGCATGTGGTGTGGTTTGTCATGGTAACGAGCAGCGTCCTGCGGGTAGATATTGTTACTGCTGATCTTTTAAATTAAAAGATTATATATATATTACCCAACATACATAAAAAGAAAGAGAAAAATGCACTGGTTAAATGTATAGAGAAAATTTTCTTGTATTGAGAATTTATATTTTGTCCCCCATATTTTTTGAGACGACACTATGGCCAAACCTGGCGAGAGGGGGAGGTGAACTACAAACAGTGATAAGTCGAATTGATATATCATTATTTTTTAGGAGGAAGTGAGCTTGTATTGATCATTATAATTAGCGATCAGCAACATATGAATAGAGGGTTGAAGAAATAGAAAATTTCTTTATTTGATAGCAACCATTGGCTCCTGCGGGAAGATTTGGGGATGGCTGATTAGAACGAGGAGAGAGAGAAGAGAGAGAGGGAAAAAAAAAAAAATAAAAATTTGAGGATGTGGTTCGAGTCCCCGGATAGTAGGGGGACATTTGGCCTGGTCTCCTTTCACGTTCTAGCCTCTGTTTGTCTCTTAAGAACGGTACGATTATTACGCCGAGGAGTTGTGACCTCTAAAACCCGGGCCCAGGTGCTGAGGGAGGCATCCTTCACTCATGTGGGTGTGTGTGTGTTTTGGAGTGTTTTGTATGTACGTGTGAAATTTGTGTGGTGTGTGTGGGGTTTTGGTGTGTGTGTGGTGTTTTGTGTGTGTGTTGTGTGTGTTTGTGTGTGTTGTGTGTTTGTGTGTGGTGTGTGTTTTGTGTGTGTGTTTTTGTTTTATGTGTAAACCCTAGCCGTAAGATCAAAATGGTCTCGCCACACCCCGTAGTGTAGTTATCAGGCGTACGGGATTGAGAAAAAAAAAATATATGTACGCCAACGAATACGGTTCATTTTGAATGGATAAGTGAAGGGAATTGCGCCTCTACTACCCCAAAGTTTCTATTCTTCTAAACTCCAAGCTCACCTCGACTCGCTCACCACCATCCCCCTCTTGGAACCCACCGCCGCTAACTCCAAGCCCCTTCTTTTTTTTTACAAAAAAGATCCTTAATATTGCGACCCTAGGTGTTTGACAGATTCTTGGTGTAGTAAAAGAAGTCAGAGATGACCGCTCTAAGGGGATTGCATTGAAAATTTTAAAGAGTCCAAACAAAATTTGCCTCAGCATCCCATGAGGTCTTCCTAAAGGCAATCGCGGCGCTCAGGTCCGGCGATGCGAGCCCAGCGGGCCAAGGAAAGACGTCTGGCTGCCCAGCGAAAAGACTAAGATTCAGTGAAGAAGAATCGCCATCAGAAGAAAGTGGAAAAGAGGCGAGCCCGTGTTTGGATTCCCAGCCGAGGACCAAGACTCCGCCCTGGCGAGGAGGTGCGAGGCCGGAGGAGCCCGACCTCACTCAGATCCTGAAGGAGGATGAACCTCAGGCAGGAAACTGCGACTCTGAGGAGGACGAGGATGAAGAACAGCGGGAGCTTGGCAAGATTGATCAGGTGGGGGAATGGCTGCAGAAATACTGCTGCTTTGATGGGGCAGACCTGGAGCGCCGTCTGGAGGGCGTTTGCAGCCTCCTCTTACGTGACGCAACACCAAAGGTTTGGCAAAACCTGATCCTCCCGTCAGTAACTTTGTGCTGGAGGGAGCCGTTTTACACCACCTGCAGAATTCCTGCTCGGAAAAGTGTGTGGTGGCCATCAGCCGCCTGACGGAGCTGCAAAGGCACAGGAAGAGGTAGTGGCGCGGGCTGGCCTTCCCCAAGCGCATGGTGGTGCAGCACGTGACGCACATCATAAAGGCGTTCCTGCGACGCACGTACTTCGTGTGCAGGGCAGCAGCGAGAAGGCACAGGAGGCGGTGATACGTAAGGTTTGCACTACGCCATGCGGGCATCATTCACCGCTACTTCAGAGGGGGCTGGACAAGCTGGTCCTCTTATAGAAGGTCAAGGATAAGGAAATGTTTGAAAACAGCAAGGAAGAGAGTGCGACGATACCGACGAGGGGACGAAGCGACGATGACTCAAGTGATAAAGATTCTGATGATGAGGGTGGTGAGAGCGAGAGTTCCTGTGACAGTGAAGGAGCTGAAGAAGCGACGGGACTGAAGAAAATGGATAAAGCTGATGAAGCCGAAAAGGAAAGAGATGAAACAATAAGAAGAGGAGGACGGAGGAGAAGGAGATGGGTGAAGCATTCTTTAGCGCCGTTGTCTCGCGACCGCTGAGACCACGAGGGTTTGGTGAGCGCGGTGGGGCGATCTACAGCGGCAGCAAGACGGTGAAAGGAGTCCTTAAAGGGAGGGCGAGAAGGCAGGGGCACGAGCCCATGAACAGAGCCGCAGCCACCACCCTGATGGTTTCCCAAAGACAGCGCCTCTGGGATGCAGGAGCGGGACATTGACTCCAGCGACGAGGAGAACGACACGTAGGAGTATTACATCCCCGACGACAATCCTACGGGGGTCTTGAGTCTCCGACGACGAGAGAAAGAAACTGCAACCTCTCAGACGCCGACGAGGACGAGAAAGGACGTTTTTCTCCTGCTGCGGGACAGTTGTCAGTGCTCCGTGGGCCACAAACGCTGTACCACGAAGACTGGAGTCGGCAGCCTGGCATGGACCGTGGAATAGATGGACAGGAAGGAGAGCAGTACTTCAGGAGAGGAGAGTGAGTCGTCTGTGTGCCAGAGTGATAAATGAGCAGAGTGATGAAAGCGTGCCTACTTGAGTCCTCGCCTATTATCCCTCGCAGAGCGAGCACGAAGACAGTGACTCGGCTGAAGAATGAAACAGAGGGGTGGGACCTCAGCGTGGTAAAAAGACTTGTTTGCGGAATTCAGCAACAGTACCGACGAGGAGGAGGAGGAGGAGACATGTGGCAGGCTGAGGCAGGATGGGAGGCGCTTCCTGTGGATGAAGAATTGGTGGCTGGCGGCCCAAGAACGGATAAGAAATACAGCCGAAAGTTCCACCGCGGCAAGGCTCCCTTGTTCCCGAAAATGAGCCGTTCCCGGGTCTCGGAGCAAGAAATGAGACCATTCCCTGGAACATTTCCATGCAGAAGGACGTCAGCCGGAACATTCGTAAGTACGTGTTTAGACGGTGTGTCGGCGTAACTTTGGGGTTGTTCGGAATGCGAGGCGGCGGGCCAAGGGCTTGGAAGCTTTTCCCGGGCTGTGCCTGGAGACGGACGACAGCACAGTGTGGAAGTCCCCTGAGGCGGCAAAAGGGCCTCCTGAACCACTTCCTCACGAGGGGAGATGGAGGCTCATCTTTATGGTGTTCGCAAGAGTTTTAAGTGCCCTTGTAAAGAGATCTTTGAAGCCCAGGCGGCGGTCGAGAGGTTTGCGTCAAAACGACAATTACGGTCAAGATTGTGAATTTTTTGGATGGGTTGCCCTTGCGGCGCGGGGAAACCTGTACGCCCCACGTTTTTCCCCAAAGATGCAGAGGGAGAAGGGAGAGGAGTCGCACTGTACCCGGATAGAACCTCGCTCTTTTTGGGTTCATGGAGACAGTGGCCAAGGCAAGGACAGGAGCAGCTTTTTCCCTGGGTCAGCAGCAGCAATATTTGCCACAAGCTTCAAGGCTACGTGGAAGCCTCGTTCAATTCATTGACGACGATTACAAGTTAAAATTGCGATCGAAGGAAAAACGGCCCGCCGCGAGGAAGGGGGTTGAAAAACTGAGAAGCATGAGAAAGAAGAAAAAAAAAGTATTTGTCTGTCGCAAAAATCACTTACGAGAGTTTGACGAAAGAGATTCCTGGAGCAGAAACACAAGTCTTTGAAGAGGAATTTACCGAAGCACAGCTTAATAGTCTGTTTCCCGCTGTACCCTATGGATGATGTGGGCTTGATGCACCTCCCGAAAGAGAAGAGAATGCAGCTGGTATCGTGCGTAATAAGAAGCAGCTGCACCTTTGTCAAAATTACGTCAAAATGGTGAAAGAAAAGGCAAAGCACAGAACAAGGTTTTGAAAGGGATGACAAGTTTTTGTATCAGAGTTCTGCCGACGCCATCATCCTGAAGTGTAAAAGACATCCAGACGCAGGAAGCGAGTGTGTGCAAAGCGACATGGTGGGGGGGCACGAGAACCTCCGAGAATCAGGCTGTGTGAACCACAGGTGGACGACGAGGAGTCCCTTGAGAAGACGGCTTGAAGGGACTTGACTGGGGCGACTCGAGTGACGAGGAAGACGGGCACAACTCTGATTTGGATTGGTTGGAAGCAATTCTTATAATGATGAAGAAGAAAATGTTGAGGGGAAAAAGGAGCAGAGCGAAAAGGGGGCGGAGGAAAAGGGGGGCCACTGTGGACCGTAAGCCTAAGCAAGATATTCCGTGAACTCCATGCGCAGTACTACCGTCAAGGAATGCAACCAAACAGAAAACGGTGCAGGAATCGTAACCCCACCTGCCTGCCCTTCGAAGACAGCCTTGGGAAACTCATGTCCACCAAAGCCATCTTGGACAGATTCGTCAGGCTCTCAGCAGCGTCAAATCCCCGCGGTTACAGGCGGCTGAGGATAGACTTTCAGAGGGAAATAAAGTCGGCTTTGGCACTACAAACCCAAGGGTTTTATCAAGACCTTAGTGCTACGAAAAGCTGGAAAAACTCTATATCAAGAAGCAAAGAGGCTGAGAGAACAACGAAACCGTACAAGAAAAAATGATATCGAAATGGCCAAGAAAAGGAAAATCCAGGATGAGAAAGAAATGACACAGAGGAGCAAGAAAACAAAACTGGAACGATGGCCCTGGGGTAGAAAAACCCGAGGAAAAGGAATGTTTTAACTAACAAACTACAGAAAATGGCGGCAAGAGTGGGTGAAAAAAAATTCGAGGAAGAGAAAGAAACCGAGGGAAAAGGGCCCAAAACTAAAGTATCAAAATAGGAAAATTTGAGAGAAGAAAATTATAAGAACAGACAGAATAAGGACGGAAACAGAGGAGGAGAAAGTTTGGGAAGCAGATGAAAATGCGCGTGGAAGATAGATCAGATTAACAGCAGTCAGGATGTGGAGTATTGAGGAGGAACACAAGTCAAAGTTGGACATGGATAAATGGCAACTGATAGGGAGAGGGATGACAACAAAATAAACTGATGGGGAAGGGAGAAGAAAAAAAAAAAAAAAAAAAAAAAAAAGGGGATGACAAAAAAAAAGATTACAAGAAATGAAACAAAAACATCCTCCATCCCTAAAAAAAAAAAAAAAAAAGCAGGGACAAAAATAAGTTTCCCTCCCTTAAAAAAAAAAAGAAAAATACTCTCCATCCCTAAAAACAACAAAAAAGGGATGACAAAAATAGTTTCCATCCCTATAAAAAAAAATCACTAAAAAAAAACGATAAAAAAAAAAAAAAAAACTGTCTCCATGTACTGTCTTACTTTCATTAAGCATTAATCTATATATTTGGATATAATAAACTACAACTTAGTATAATTAATAGCATATAATATTTCTGGGCATCATCGTTATTGTTGGACATAATTTCAAACTGAGTTGAGGTTGCTAGTCCAAGGGTGTGTTGTACGAGTTTCCAGGTCTCCTCTCTTCTCTTTTCTCTTCTCATTCTCTAATCTCTCTCTCTCTCTCTCTTTCCTCTCTCTCTCTCCTCTCCTCCCCTTTTCTCTCTCTCTCTCTCTCCTCTCTCTCCCCTCTCCTCCTCTCTCCCCGTCTTCTCCTCTCCTCTCTCTCTCCTTTCTCTTCTCTCTCTCTCTCCTCTTTTTTTTTTTTGTGGGGGAATTAGAAGGCGATGATAGCCAGAAAAGGCAGATAGATAGGAACGGGATAGTAGGCAGGTGGGAGGAGGCAGGGGAAGATAGGCAGGCAGAGCAGGCAGGCAGGGAGGGCAGGGGCAGGAAACGGATGAGGGTGTAGCAAATAGCGAGGTATTGAAGGAGGGAGGGGGGAGAGTAAAGACTGGCCTGCCTTGTTATACTCTTTCAAGCCGCCAGCCCGCCAGCCTCACCTAAGCTGCACTGATTACCTCCTCATCTGTACAGCCCTTTTCCCACCTACAAACTACCTACTACAAACTACTACTAAATAACTACTACTACTATATACCTACTAAATTAACTATTACCTTTCCCATACCTGGATTTGGGACTTAAACTTAATAACAACATACAACAAATCAGAAACGTCGCAAATCAAAAAACTATACAACAGCTGTGCCATTCATTTCCTAAAGAATCTAGATTGTCGAGTGTTTTTCTATATAATAAGGAACATGTTATTACCCCTCAGGTGTCTTGTGGCTCAGGGAAAGTAGAAGGAGGAGAGGGGGTAAAACGGGGTTTTAAAGGGATGAAAGTAAAGGGAAGGAAGGAGGGAGTTTAGGGCCCGAACACTGCCCGGAATTAATGGGTTTCCCATGTTACCTTGAGAGGTTAGGCTAATTAACTAGTTTTGCGATCTTAATTCGTGTGTGTGTGTGCGGGGCGTTGCGTGTGTGTGTGGTGCTTGTGTGTGTGCGTGCGGGGATGTGTGTGTGTTTAGTTTTGTGTGGTGTGTGTGTTTTGTGTGTGTGGTGTGTGTGTGTTGTGTGGTTTTGTTTAAGCCTCATTAGAATAAACCTTTGGATCATTGTTGAGGCTGTATGATATTAGGAATGATCTAATTTCAAAAAGAGAGAGAAGAGAGGAAAAAGAGAGAAGAGAGAGAGAGAGAGAAGGATTATCACCCCTGCCCTTCTGTTCACCCCCCTGCTCTCCCTGCCCTGCCCTGCCGCACACAGAGTGGAGGGGAGGGTTGGCCGCAGGGTCAGGAAGGGGAAACCTGAGGTTTTTCCAATTCCCCCCCCCCCCCCCCCCCCCCCCCCCCCCCCCCCCCCCCCCCCCCCCCCCCCCCCCCCCCCCCCCCCCCCCCCCCCCCCCCCCCCCCCCCCCCCCCCCCCCCCCCCCCCCCCCCCCCCCCCCCCCCCCCCCCCCCCCCCCCCCCCCCCCCCCCCCCCCCCCCCCCCCCCCCCCCCCCCCCCCCCCCCCCCCCCTTTTTTTTTTTTTTTTTTTTTTTTTTTTTTTTTTTTTTTTTTTTTTTTTTTTTTTTTTTTTTTTTTTTTTTTTTTTTTTTTTTTTTTTTTTTTTTTTTTTTTTTTTTTTTTTTTTTTTTTTTTTTTTTTTTTTTTTTTTTTTTTTTTTTTTTTTTTTTTTCACAAAGGGGGGCGTCCCGCTGTCAGAAAAATTTGTTTTATTTCCTTTTTTCTCATTTCCACTTTTTTTTATAATTAATTGTAAAGAGCCAAGAACGGTTTGGTTGGGGAGAGTGTTAGGCCAACCCATATGAAAGGATAATTTGTTGGCGAAAATGTTACCTAGTGTATATTTAGGTTTCAAACTTTGATTTTCTTTTAGTGGAGACGGGGGGGGGGGGGGAGGGGGGGGGGGGGGCCCCTGTTTTCCGCGCCCCTCGGGGTCTTTCGGCCCCGTTTTGGGGCCCGGGGTAACGGTGGGGTAATGGGAAAGGGGGGTGATTTCCTACACACGCTTTTTCCCGGGTGTTCCTGGGGTAGCCTTTCCCCGTGTCTCTTGTGTCCTTGTGGGTGCTTCGGGTTTCCTTGGTGTGTCCTGGTGTTGTTTGAGTTTGGGGTTTTGTTTTGGGTTGGGGGTTTTGTGTTGTGGTAACCTTTTAAGATTAAATTGATCATGTTAGGCGAGATTAGGAAGTCTTTTTCAAAGGGGAGAAGAAAGAGTAAGGGGGTACAAAGAGAGCAAGAGAAAGGAAAAACCATCACCCACCGGGCCGCCACCCCCCCTGTCTCCTGCCCTCGCCCTGTCCCCCACAAATCAAATGCCTGGTTGCCCCAAAACCTCCTCTTCCAGTGTTTTCACTTTTTAAAATTTACCCAACCCATAATTGACTTTATTTGGTTTTTTTTAAATTTTTTATTAATTACACCTCAAGAATTTCGTTTTTTTTTTAATTTTTAATGATTTTCATAAGGACTCAGTGTTATTTGTTTTTTAGATTTTCCTTTATAATTGACTGTAATTTAAAAAACCCTTGATTTGCCCAAATTTTGAAAAAAATTTTTTTTTTTGGGGGGAGAGAAACGGAAAAATCGTCCCCCCAATTTTTGCTTTGGTTTTTTCCCTGCTTTTTCCTCTTTAAGCCCCTCCCTCTCCCCCTTTTTTTCCCTTTCCTACTCCATGTAGTGTACTATGCTCCTATAGAAAGAAAATTAGAGAAGGGAAAAAATCCTCACCACAGAACCGTGAACATGCATAGAAAACGGAGCACAGAAGATATGGTCTTTGCGAGTGTTCATTCAAGACTGGCGACCTGTTTTGGAGGGAGGGGCCTGGGAGGCAGACCTTCGGACTGCAGCTGACGTCACGCGCAGAAGAGAAAAATTTCAGACTAGCCGTGGAGAGACCCGATAGTCTGTAGATAGTCTGTTGATCCTGGAATATAAAGGGAGGGGTCGAGGCGCGAGAACAGTGAGGTCATTCAGGTCGGCCGGCGGCCGTACAACGACTGGCAGAAAGGACTCAAGGAAGTTGTAGGAACCGCTCCCTTGCCCTGAGCTGACGCCACCCTGGCCGCCCTGCATTCATTCATTCAGCATACAAGGTACCTGCTGGAGGAACGTGTTAACGTGTGTGAAGAAAAAGAAGAAAGATGCCTGTTTTTAATGACGTATAAATTAAGTCAAGACCATATAGAACTGTTTTTTGGGAAAGTAAGGCATATGGGAGGATGCAATAATAATCCCACAGTCAGACATTTTTCTGCTGCCTATAAGAAGTTGCTGGTACGTAATGATATGCTAGATATTGCGCGTTGTAACTGCCTCCCCCTGGAATCTGTACCAATACTAACTGTACCTAGCCAATGTAATGATGCAGTGACTCAACATTCAGTAACGATCATAAACACTTCTCTTGTGAAAAGCAGAGTTAAAGATGAAACCACTAAATCAGATAATATAGAGGAAAATGATTACATATATATTCCCACTGCTTCACACTTATCAAAGTGCTCCAACAAAATCGTTGCATACATTGCCGGCTTCGTGGTGCACAGTCTTGGCAAATCTTTGCATTGCGAGGCCTGTATTGACGCTTTGACCTTGAGAGAAGCCACTGCCTCCTCCATCCACTCCCTTATCAACCTTAAAACCAAGGGAGATTAATATATCCCACAGACGACGTAATAGACATTTTGTGTAACAAGTGAAAAACTTATCAGAGAAATCATGGCCAGAACAAAAGCTCCACATTTTACACTGGGGAGAGTGAACTTCATAAGGTGGTATTGCAGTCTTTACAGACTTACGTTAGTAAAAGTATATTCCTTAATCTTAGTGATCATATGTTTGACACAGAGCCCCATGTAAATTACTTACATTTACTAACTAAGGCAGTTGCCGAAAAATATTTGCAGGTGAGGTGTCACTATACTGGGAAACAGATAACTGCCAAGTTTGCAGGACAGAGTTAAATTTTAGGAGTCGCCACAATATATTACAAAACTCATTCATTTCACTGGCCAGTAGCATAACACACTCTCTCTCTCCCTCTCTCTATGTACATATAGTCATTTAAGTATTATAATTTTTGTACTTATATTTTACTCTTTTATGTAGTTCTTATTTATGTCTTAAATTAAAGTTGTAATATAATAATACATGTGCGTAATATCCATCCAACCTCCGTGGAAATACCGCACAGCGCGCTGTGAGACGCGAGTTCTGCCAGTCGTGGGCGGAGCTTAGCCCGACAGCCGGACCTCACTATCTGGTGAAGCGCGCGGCTGGGTTGGCTCTCCCCTAATACTACCTACATGTATGGAACACAATACAAAACAATGGATGAGCTAAGATATCTACCTCTTCCACCACAGCAAAAAGACTATCCTGCCCAGCAGTCGTTACTTTCAAGGGGTCATAAATTATTATATTGTTAAATTATGCATCATCCGTTTACGGGACGTACAGGCCACCTGCCTGATTTTCCTACCGCCTTTGGGCTATATTAAGAATGCTCGTCCAAATCCCGGCCGGTGGAGATTATTCCACGGCGTACCTACCACTGGTAACATCTACAAGAACTGCCACGACTGGTGGATATTTGAGCAGGCGTAACCAACACAAGCGAGCCCAAAGCGGCATCAGTATTTTGAACTGGTTTTATACATATCTAATACATTTTTACTAGTGAAATTTATCATTTCTGACATTCAAATAATAGCTAAGTTAGTGTTTCGCCACTTGTCTGAGGCGTTGGTTGCAGAAAAAATGGCCTAGTGATGTTGCGAGTACTTTGAACGGCCCGCCGCCACTGCTCCACACAATGGCCACCTCCATTCTCCCGCCAACCGCCCGGCTTCCTCACAAGTTAACACACCTATTAAGCCTCCTGGACTGATTTTACCTTAATGATGAACGTGTTGCATTCACTAGTGTATGGCTGTCATTCTCGGTTTGTGTTGAAAAACTCCTCCTGTGTAATGGTCTGGGAAGAAAATTACGCCATGTGAATAAGTGGAGAGCGGGTGAAGTAGGGGGATGTGCAGCTTCGCCAATCACTGACTCAAACCTCCAACCCTGAGCTCGAACGCCGTTGCGTCGTATTTGATCTTGTATACCAAAAACCGATACAAGGGTGGAGAAAAATTCTTGAATATGCCCTTTGACACTTCAAGACCCAAATTTCGAGGTCAGACGACATATGCCAACTACCCACTGACAGGAGCAGTCATTGGCTGTGACTTGTGACTTAAGTTAATAAGGCCCGCCTCCTGCCCTCTCCCCACCCTCTCACCCTCTCCTCCCTCTCTCTCTCTCTCTCTCTCTCCTCTCTCCATTCTCTCTCTCTCCTCTCTCTCTCTCTCTCTCTCTCTCTCTCTGCTCTCCTCCTCTCTCTCTCTCTCTCTCTCTCTCTCTCTCTCTCTCTCTCTCTCTCTCTTTTTCTTTCTTCTCTCTTGTCTCTCACTCTCTCTATCTCCTCCATATCTCCTCTCTTCTCTCTCTCTCTCTCTCTTCTCCTCTCTTCTCCTCTCTCCTCTCTCTCTCTCTCTCTCCTCTCTCTCTCTCTCTCTCTCTCCTCTCTCTCATCTCTCTCTCTCTCTCTCTCTCTCTCTCTCCTCTCTCTTCTCTCTCTCTTCTCTCTCATCTCTCTCTCTCTCTTCTCTCTCTCTCTCTCTCTCTCTCTCCTCTCTCTCTCTCTCTCTCTCCTCTTCTCTCTCTCTCTCTCTCTCTCTCTATCTTCTCTCTCTCTCTCTCTCTCTTCTCTCTCTCTATTCTCTCTCTCTCTCTTCTCCTCTCACCTCATTTATGGTACAAGAATAATGTCGTAATTTCTTTCAGTCAGTCATCAAACATCTCTCCGTCTCTCAATCAATCATCATTACTTCTCTCAATCTCTCTTCTTCTGCTATCTCCTGCTCCTCCACCTCCTTTTGGAACCAAGGCAAAACTACGTCGTTAACTCTTCGCACAGTCATCAACTTCTCACGGTCCCGTTTAATCATTCATCTCTGTCTTCTCCATCTCATTCTTTCGTTCTTTGAAGAAGAGACAAAATAAACAAGTGTCAGGCAGCATGGTGTGACTCACATCCCTTGGGCTGACACTCCCACAGGCTGTGCTTCACCCTACTCCTCCCTCTCCACTACACTCACTCCTTTCTCGTTGTTGTTTGTTGTTGTGCTTTTTCGTGTGTTTTTTCTTGAAAAAATAATAAAACAAAGGAAGTCACAAAGGCCGGAGACTGATATGGTGTAGTTTGATAAATCCCTTCATCCGTAACGACTCTGTGGGTTGTTTTTTGTAATATAGTGCAAACTTATAAAATTAGGCTGTGACGGCCTCTGTACTTCCTACACAGAGTGAGCTGTCGATTG